>KI915040.1:22861767-22938106 GCA_000473445.2 Anopheles farauti
ATCACATTGACTTGTTGAAGAAATCCTTGAACTTCTTCCACTGAGTAATCAGGCAGACCATGAATTACAATTTTAGAGGTTTTTTCTTCCTCTAGCAGATGCGTGTAAAATTGTGTGCTGGTGCGTTTGAATTCGTCTACTACTTTACGAAAGTCAGTGGTATTAGTAGTGATTACTACTATACCTTTTCTTGTTGTGTTTGTGGTGTATTGCACTACACCAGATACCGTAATTTTGCGGTGTACGTCACCTACAGATGTACCCGATACGACGATTGGAGGTACACGACTCGCTTTGCGTGTATTTGTGTTTACACTGGTAGAGGCACGTATCACTTAATAATTTCAAGCACAAAAATGTCAATAAAAAAGAAAAATAATTAAATTTTTGGAATGAAATGTGGCAATGATAGCAACTACATTTCCGATGTGCCTGGTCTTTATTTTTCATTTTGATATTCTTCATAATATTTAGATAACGAAGCAACGAACATTTTTTATTGAAGTGTTTGGACCCCTATATATTACATCAAATAAGGAAACAAAATAGAAAATTTATTTTAAAAATGCATAATAATACATAGATAAAACTTATTTTCTGAAAAGAGAAAGATATCTGACCATTCTCGATCACTTTAGAGCATCGATGCTTCCTTATTATAATCGATAAACCATTGATGTTTTTCAAATCCACTCCAGGTATTTGATGAAAAATGAACAAATTTTGGACGCCTCTATCTTCAGCTACTCATATTTGATACGCCTTAGCGCTCTCGTGCAAAAATGACCCTCGCCTTGTGGCTTGTCGTTCGTGCGAGACCTTTTATGTCGTTCGATACAAAATTACTGAATTTCATCCCAACCAAATAGTAAACTATCGCAAATCGGTCTGCTTCAAGTGACGTTTGCTGCTTTTGTGCAAAACATCGCTTTGTCGCTCTCCGGTTCCGTGTAAAGTAAGGTTAAAGCTTTAAAAAGGGATCTGTGAGCCAAACTCACAAACGAGTGGGATTTTGCTTTGCTTTTGGGACACTCTTGCTTCATTCACCGTCCATTCGTTCCATAATCGCTTAATCTGTACCCATTTTCGACTGCATCTGCCACTAACGCTTCCCAATCCGGTTGCTCTATGGACTGGAGGTGAGAGAAGGGAGAAGGGAGCATTCACCAGAGTAAAGGATGATCCGTTTGTTGCTTACGAAAGTCCCAAAGTCATCGGTAAGCGCCCTGTGTTTCTTTTTTTGTTCGGAGAACGCACGATTTTCGGACGACTGCAACTGTCCCCCAACTGGAAAAGGATCACAATTCGAAGGCCAATCCAACCGTACTTTGAGAAACATCGACTCTCCAAAGATGGGATAAGGCGAACTCAATCGAAAATCGCATAAAATCACGTTTACCACACATCCACCACCCGGCACCGTCAACGATGCGCGATAGTGTGAGAGAAGGTCCTACGAAAACGACACAACAGGAAGACACATCATCCCGAAAACTTCCGACTCCTTCCGTACCCTTTGGACGCGGAATGGCTACGGAATGCTGAAAAAGGGAGAGAAAAAGCCGAACCGCCTTTCGATTTCGAGCGATTCCTTCATCATTGATATTTTCGGTCGGCACGCACACAATCACCGTGCATGTTTCGTGGCATCATTTGGGGCTGCATCAAAACCATTCCACCCGAGCGGCCGGAGCGAGCGGACAACAACAACTTACCCACAACATGGTTTTGCAACAGCAAAGGGTCCCTATTTTATGGCGGTACCGATCGGGAAAGGGATGAATCGGGCCGGACTGAAAGGGAGCGAAAACAATCACTCCCAATCCTCAACCGAAACCGTTTTCGGAATTCGGTTCCCCGGTTCTTCTCTCCCACAGGTTGGTTCGTTTTCTCGCGTTCGTCCCAAAAACGGATCGCTGTGAAGTCGCCCTCCGCTTAATGATCCCATGTGGAGCGAAATTTGTTATTTTTGATTTGCTCACGTTCGTGCTTTTCTTTTTTTTTTGTTTGGTGCACGCTGCGTGTGTGTTGAGCAACAACAAAATACGAAAAAAAACCCCTCGGTTAAGCCTTTTTTACGACACTCGGTCACGCACTAAGAACTCGCTTACACTAAAGTCGAATGGAGGGCCGCTCTTTACCGTCCCATTACCGGGCCGACATTGCCCGGACTGTCGTAAGGTATTAGGTGCGCAAATATGGTAGTTTTTAGTATCTGAAGAAAATAAACACAAGCAACAGGCCTCAGTAGCCGTCATAACATTCATTTTTCCCTGCTGTAAATCGAAGAACTAGTTCGGTGCGCCGAAAACGACCCTCGTAGACAATGAAATAAAAGTGGTGGCAGAAAACTCTCAGCTGTTTTAATGAATGCTTCGTTAAACGGTGGCCAATAAAGTATGGTTGGCAAAGGTGGTCGAAAGGGATACATGTGCTTTGTCATTCGGTTCGAGAAATTACTATCCCAAAGCACACCCGCAAACGATTCGTCGCTTGGGAATCATTTTTCATCGTGCACTTCAATTATAATTGCAACGTTCAGATGAAGCAGAGAAGGAGTGAGACACCCAACTAGTCAACTTTGCATGAAGTACGCGAACGGTTTTACTGCCATTTGGTGGAGGATTCTCTACGGGTGTGAAAGTGGAACAAAAGTAATTGCTGCCGTGGTATTGGCAGCATCGAGATTTATTTAATCGCGAATCAAGATTGTCTACGTTTTTTTTTTTTCAATTATAATGCTTTTGATTGAAATATGCTTGACGTTTGAGATGCTTCCAAATGGACAAAACGACCAAAAAGACAATTTGTTTAAACCAAGTAAATAGCTCTTTCTTACGCCGGCTTAAAAAAGGATCCAATGCGATAAGGACAATTTGGCCCACCGATCGAACCCTTCCGGGCACGGTCAATGCGCTCCGAAAAACCGAAACTGAAAAGCGACGAAAAACCGACACTGAGAAATGGTTCGCTTCTCAGCATTCGTCCCTCCACCCCCTCCCCCCCCCCCCGGCGTATCGGACGCACCTCACCCACCGGTAAAGGTGTCCCCGAAGCGCGCACGGTAACGAATGGCGCTGAATAAATCATCATCCGCCGACCCTTATCAACGTCGCCGCCGTTTTGGTTCATGTTGTTTTTATCCCATCGCTTTCCTTCCTACCGCGCGCGCACCAATCAAGGGTGGGATCGTGTTCCATTTCATTACCACTTTCCCAGAACAAACAACGAGCGTTCACTTTTATCGATCCCACTCCACCGATCCCACCCATGCCCCCGGGAAGGATCCGTCCACCCAGCGCGGGAATAAAATCAAAACCGTTTTCATTACATTCGGTTGCGTTAACGTTCCCGATCCCCCACGATTCGGACCCCCATGCCGTACACTGCGGCGGAATGGCAGCGCAGCCAGCGTTAAGCTCACGGTACAAAGTTCATGATTTTAGCAGGCAACCGTTCCGTTTGCAAGCGCCACCGTACAAAAGACTGGGCGCCTCCATCGAGGCATTAGTTACGACTCATGGTCACTAAATTTGATGCCGCTCGATCGGTGTGAGACGAGTTTTTGGCGCTTTTTGCAACCGTCTGCATCGTAACCGCACCGTGTGCTCGACCAACCGTCGCTCGAAGGTCAACTTTTGGTTTAATATCTTCTGCCCTTTTCCGACGGCTGCGGAGAAAGTGTTGTCATTAGTCAGCTTCCTTTTTTTTTCTTGTTGTTGTTGCTCCGTGCGTGAGTGTGTCTTTCGATGCTCCGGCCACCCGACCGTCAATGCGCCATTTTTCGAGACACTTTCTTCACTTCATACCCTCCTGCCGAAACACCCGAGCGTGCATCAACACACACACACACACACACACACACACACATCGAGATGAGGTTTGATGAGTTGTGACCTTTCCCCGGAAGCGAAACGCAAATGGGAAGCTGCCGGAGAAGAAACACCAAACAAACAAAAAAAAACCGCCCATAAACGAAATTTAATGACGTAGAAAAGATTGCAAAACCCGGCCATCGACCGAAAGGGGCGGCCGAAAAAATGGACAACTTCATCGTTCACGGCAGCGTTCCCGTCCGCGTGGATCATCGAAACCGATGGCTCAAAACAATGGGTGAAGCGTAAAACGAAGCACCGAACTTTACTTTAAGGAAGCGCCAGCGAAAGGTTTATGGTTCGGTTCCGTAATTAGATCAAACTGTCCCCTAGCTCACCGTTGCACCGTGAAGCGACGGGGACGGACGCCCGCACCACCCATTTCCTTCGCCCTTTTGTTTCCTACACCGAAACTTCTTAAGCCCGACTGGGGAGGGAAACGATGTTTTCCGCTTGGTTAAAAACTTTCACTTCCTGTTTCGTATTTTCGGTGCGTCGTGTGTTTTTTGTTTTCTTGCTTTTGTTTTTGGTTCGTGTGTTTTTTAGAGTCCCAAAAACTGGTTGCTATTTTTACGGCAACGGCAGCCTCGGGGTATCGCGGAAGTTTTTATGCGCTTTGTTTTTGTGTTTTCTGTGTAAATGTTTTTCTTCTACCGTCGAACACTACCACGACTTTCGTAAATCCCACCTGATACGAACACACCTGATCACCGGTCACGAAGCAAGAAACTCGATATTGGAACCTGCGGCGGTAGTATAAATAGAACAAGTTTTTAAAACCCCGCTTCCGGCTCCGGTGGACTCTTCAGCTGGCTTGTAAAAGCTTATTAGTGACGCTTTTTCAGGCGATCCTGAGGGACGCGAGATGAACATAAACAAACGGTAGACATTATCATTTGTGTTACGCTGGCCCGCGCTTCTGAGCACCCGTTGTTTGATCACACACTAAATTATGGACCAGTTTGGACACAGATACAATAGCGTACCATAGGAACTTTGCTTTAAAGTTTTAACGTGTCGTGGAAACTGATCACCACCTTGGAAGTGAATCCTTCCAAGGTTGAAGGATAAATAGTTTCCTTCATGGCACAATTCCTGTGGCTTTGGTAGCTATTTCGCTTGCTTAGTCAGGCATGAAATGGTTGAGGAGGCACGTGCAATTTGATGCTTGTTATTCTTCTCAGTTTCCTCACTGTCCTCCTCACCATCCATGTATAGTTCGTCGTATGGAGATATGTGATAGTCAAGCGCGTAAAATGTCTGATAACGTGGATGAAGAGTAATTTTGAAAATGTTGATTTATTTAACTTCCATTTCATACGTGTTTACTAAACAAAATGATTAAGTAAACATATTTCAATCAATCAAGCAACATTAATCATGAATAAAACATATCAAATACAAACTCATCAAAAGTATGCTCTCGAAACGTAAAATATCGAAGTTGACTTGACGCAAAGTTGACTCAAATATTTCATAGCTAAAATAAGCGTGACTTTAATGCAGTGTGTAAATCGGAAAAATTTACCAAAAAATATATTTTAAGCTAACAGAAGCTGGCTTGAGGTGTTTCAGTATTCGACACTGCCAGCCAGTGTCATTCATTTATGAAAGCAGCAGCAATAAACATGCAGCCTGGGTGCACTTAAAAGGGATACCGAGCAGCGGGGGCTAAAGCGGGATGACTTACGCATACGGGATCGCACGCCTCATATAAGCTGTTGCCCGCAATCCTTCAAACAGCAACCATTGTTCCCAGCGTCTCAGGGCTTCTTCAACCCCGCACGAAGGCTGCGAAGGTTAAAAGTGTAACGGTACGTTAAGAGCAACGAGACAATGGAGTGTAGTGGAGCGATGTGAACTTGCAGTTCGGGTGGATCGTGGAAAATATGGACCAAATGCTTTCGTCTTTCCCTTCCCATGTACAGGACGTTAACTTTCTCGCCCGTACGTGCCAGCCGATGCCCGAACTTTGCCTTCCCGGCTGGCAGGAACGTGAGCTCCCAGTGGGCAACCCACGGTTGGGATGATGCCCGGGAAAGACTTTGTAGCTTTATGTATTTTTTTGTGTACGTGTGTGCGTGTGTGTAGCACTGTCTCACAAACCATAGCCGGCAACAGGCAGCTGGAATGTAATGGAGACGCCTGGTGGCGCGTAGGGAGAGAACGGCACGGTGTGTGCTTCACTTTATGGCACATACACACAATCGGGCTCGTATTACGCATTGATGAAGACAAATGGCACCGTGCACGGATCACTTACATCCCGTTCCCGTCATTCCCGTCCCCGCAACGATTGTACCTAATTGAACATCACTCATTTATGTGGCGCGAACGCCCGAAACGCATCACTGTTGCCGGGATGGAGGAAAGATGATCTTTTATCGTGCTGCAGACGGAATCTTCACCACTCCTTACCCTTCCTAAGCCCTCCTTTCACCCCACGGAGAATGATACATTACATTTTCCAGGCTCCTCGAAATCCACTCACCAGCGCAATCGACAGAAATGATTCAAGCGTCGCACACTCGACAAGCACCGTCGTTACGAATCCAATTTATTGAAAACGGTTCCGACCCCGCCTACGAACGCTCCGATGCGGTACCACCGCGTACCGCGCAGGATGCGAAGTTTGCGCGGAGACGGGTAAATGGTAAACATAAAAATCATTATCCCGCCCGACGGTGGAACGTCGAAAATGTTATCTGCCGCAGATTTCGGTCACCATCTTGCTGCCGAATGGAGCAGCGCGTAATGCTCGGGAATACTTATTCCCTCTGGTCGGAGACCTCGGCGTTAATACGCCCCATCCTCCGAGGGATGGCCTCTTTCGGTTGAGTAATCGATCGTATTTAGTTTCCAATTTCATTCAAATGGCATCAACAATCACTGGTTCCGACTTTGTGCCTTCCAACGCTTGGCCCACTTCACGACAGTCATTCCAAGCACACCATCCTCCCCACACACAGACACACACACACGAACACACCCACAGACAGTGCTTCGGTACCACTTTTGGTCGATCAAACGAAAAACATCGTAAATCGTAGGTCGCCTCTCCGAAAGCCGCCCTGCGCTTTATACGCCTGTCCTCATCAATTTCTCAAGCGCACACCAGACGAGGTAAGGCGTAGAAATATACCCAACGCGCGTAGCGAACACAAAAAAAAAACTACGACGAGCGGAATTTTTTATTGCCCAAAGCTATCCGATCCAAGGGAAGGGGAAGTCGCATCGGGGTAGCGGGTGTGTCTTTCGGAAAATTAATGCCACTGCCATCGACAGGCGCCACCGGTGCCGTGGAAGGACGGAAAGCATCATGGTATGGTCGTGAACGGGAACCGGGATCGGTGAATATCGATGCAGCCCGGGAAGCATGGACTCTTGCGCTGGACACGCGAAACGGTTATTGAATTGCTTTTCCAGTGAAAAATTAATTTCCTCCTGCAACAAAAAAGCTCTCTTTCTTACGAAAAACGCGAAACGCTTCAGCTTCAACCTTTTTAATTGTGTCGCGTCCGCGTGAACGAATCATCACTCACAAATGGATTCATTTTGTTTCACTTCACGCAACTAACCCGCCAGCCTCCCCCGGGCGTTCAATGGCCATCGCTACTTCCCTCACCGTCGGTGAGAAGAAGGTGCGCACGCGAAGCGAAACAAATTAAGTGCGGAAACACACGCGAAACATAACAGCAACAGCTCGATGAAAATCTACCACCTGTGAACACGACGGGGAAACCGCCGAAATCGGTGAGCTCACCGCGTGAGAACGGCGACAGCCCGCAGCTTTCCAGTGAGTCCCTAGCTGGTGAGCTTCCAGTGAGCAGCTTCCTTGCCCGTTCCCACTCACGCTCGAGCTCGCACTCACGTGCCCATATTCGCTCACAACATTATCTCGCTCTCTCCAATGCCATGTTTTATCCTTTCCATTTGGGAGATGAGTTTGTTGAACTTTCTCCGCTCTGCTGCGACGTTTGCGCGCTATATCTCCCACGCTCTCCCACCCACCCACACACATACAAGCGCATTAAGTTAAAAGTCGGGAAATTCGGGCCCTTTTACTTGTTGGACACACGCGACCGTTTGGTGAGCTGGGAGGGTGGGAAGGAGGGGGAGAGTTTTTTGGAAGCACCACCACCACCGAGCTATCTGCCAGCCGAGGGCTTCGGTAACCCGAATTGCGAGCGCTCACGCATCCACACAAACACAAACCGCCGCAACAATGTGAAGCTTCCGTAGACCGTTCCGCTCGGCGAGTTTCGCTTCGAAAGCAATAGACGCGCACACAAGCTCACGCCGCCGCAACAGGACCAGCGCCCGGTTTCCAGCGCCCTCGTCGGAAGCGACGGCAGCTTCTTTAGTACACGAGCGGGCCACGCTCGGGTCAGTTATCTCCGAGACGTCCGCCGATACGCAGCGCAAAACGTGCTGCAGATTGGGTGCTGCGTGTCTGCTTTAGCGAAAGCAAAAGAGAAAAGTGTGTGTATATGTGTTTTCATAAGCGAGAGAGAGAGAGTGAGGGAGTGAAAAAGAAGGAAGGGAACAGGCCGAAAAAAACGGCAGCTGCTGTGTCGTTCATGTGTCGAGTGATGAAGGGAAAACAGTATAAAGCATTTCACCAAATGAGGCAACAATCAGTAACACGGCAGTCCGAGTAAATAAAAAAACACTTTACATAAGCGTAGAGGCCAGCGGGTCGCCCCAGGAAGAAGTATACCAGAATGTGTACCAACCGGGCATGTGTGTGTGCGTGTGTGTGCCACCAAAAACAGCTGGCGACAGTTTTTCGACCCATTCGCGTTCGCTTGATCGGAGTCAGCAGTTTGTGTGCCGCTCGGTCGGGGAAAACTTCCGTGCCGTCTTCATTACGTTGCCTTTCGAGTGTAAACAGTCCCGAGTCCCACTATGAACCGCTTTTCCTTTTGGCTTGCGTGAAAAGTAAGATGATAACAGTGGAAACAACAGCAACAATATCAACAGAAACAGAAATATCTCTGCACAAACACACAGAGAGACAAAACTGAACCGGAAGTTTGAAGTAGCGTGCGGGAAAGCATAAGACGTGTACGAAATGCTTCTCGACGTAAAGTTGCTAGCCGTTTCTTCCGCTGCTTTTGTGAGCGACGAACTTCGCGTTTGTGTGAGGATGTGTGTTATGCCCGTGTTTTCCTTTTGCGATCCAAGTATTTACACACTTGATTCCTGCTGTTGCTACAACGGAGAGGGTTAGGTCTGCACTTGTCTCTAGCGGAGTAGATTGTTTATTTGTGCCTGAAGTAAAGAGAACACAGACGAAAACACGCTCGAAGACGCAACGAGCTACCCATCCGTGTTTGTGTTGAGTCAACAGAGCTTTCGGCTGGGAAGTGCCTGGGGAAAGAAAATTGTCTTTAAATTTAAAAATTTAAATCACAATTTTAATTTCTCACAATTTTTCTATTAATCCCAACCGAAACCATTTCTTTACACTGCGCCGCGTTGGTTTCGTTTAAATAGTCTTTTAATTATAGCTAATGTATATTCAAATCGTCTATCCCACCCACCCACAGCTCGCTTTTCTCCTTAATATTCAAATCATTGCACCATTACCACGTGCCGCTCACTTGCCTCCCGGTGCGTGACTCGTGCGTCTCTAGCGATCCAAGTTTTTCGCTCCCATTCAGGCGTCCCTTCCCCTCCGGGCTTCGACAATGTGGCCAATGACTGCGTAGTCACGGCCCGGCCAATCTAATCCGCCACCGCCTTCGGAACAGCCGCGTTTCAGCGTTTGTGTGCGTGTGTATTATTGTGTGGTCATCGCGCGTGTGTGTATGTGTGTGCGCGCGTGAGTGTTTGTGCGTGGGCTGCAAGAACTGAGGGAGGTAGAGCAAAAGAAGGCACCAGTGAAAAAAGGAGGGAGAAATAAAAAACACACACACAACAAAACACAAAAATACAAAAGTGTCCGCAAGTGAAGCTAATTGATACTTAACGAGCATCCTGGCGGGACTGGTCGGCCGGAGGTGACAGTGATAGGATCCTTTCGGTGGGCGGTCGTACGAACAGCGAGGCAGCGTTCGCGGTCGATGCAGCTTAGTTGTCACGTTCGCCCATCGTTACTCCCACACGCCACGTTCGCTCCCAAACCGCCAGTAACTTTCTTGGCCGAGCCTGTTTCATTGTTTCGCTTCTAAACCGTGCCCGACCCAACCACATGACAAGCGCACGGACGATCGGAACGAAACAGGTACGTTCGCCAACGCTTACGGCCGCAAACACGGTTTCGTGATGGTTAATTGTCTTCGGTGGCGCATTTTATTGAGAGCGTTTTAATTGGTGGTTCCATTTTGTAAACAACACGGTGAAGGTAAATCATGCGATGTGAAGGTTGATCAATATGGTTACAACAATTACCGTGAGGAAAAGGATAGCTTAATCAAAAAAGTTTTCTACAGATGCAAACAGTAGTTAAATATGTTAGAATACAAAAAAATAGGAGAAATGCTATATTCTCTCTCTACATAACTTAAAACAAAATGAAAAATCTTCTTCAAATTAAAATTTAGCGAAAAAAGTTACGCTAATATAATTCAATTTCAGTCGATAAAAACCACTTGAGATCGACAGAAAAATCATCAAGCAATGCTACATTACACGCATACTTTAACACACATTGTGATTGTAATGTTTCGATTTGTTGAGTTGATATTTGGGTTAAATTTAATGTTTTTTATTTTTTATTTTTACCGTATATTTTTCCAATTTATTTGAAAATATACAAAACATTCGATATTCACATATTCACATATGAAGTATTTGAGGATGAGATTTCAATATCGGATTTACATTTTGTTTCTAACTCCACAAAATTGCCCATTAATTTATCCTGCTTATGCTGCAATGTGGATGTTTTTTAAACACTCTGTCTCATAGCACACCGTTTGTCTGTTCATTCTCTTCTTGCGAGACAAAATTCGAACCACCAGCGTGTACGCATGTCGTTAGCAACTGTGTTGCGCGTGAGTGTAAGTGCATTATTTTGTTTTCCCTCGTTTGCCAATCCGAGCCATTCATCCCGCACTCGATCCGACTAGCGTATTTGCTTCCGAAAAATTCGCGCACGTGCCAGCGAAGCATGAAAATTGATGCCATGGTGACGAATCGACGCTCAGCGGAGCGGAGTGAGAAGACGTTTTTTTTATTTTCTTCACTCACACCCTATGCTTCAAGCGCTGGGAAAACGAATAATAGCTCCACACACACACACACACACAATCGTGGCGCCTGTGGAAATTGGCTCGGTGGGGTGTGTCGAATACGAAATTGGAAAGAAATGGTTCATAATGACGGAATGAATGGCACGGCAAAAGGAATGAGGGGAGAGAGAGAGAGAGAGTGAGAGAGAGAGAGTGAGAGAGAGAGAGAATGGTACCAGCGGTGCAGCCAGAAAGGCGAGCAATCAAAAAGAACGAAAAACAAACCCGTACAACAGCAATGATTTGTCGTGTTAGGTGGGATAAGGAGGGCTTCCATAAATTAAAGTTTTTTTTTGCCGCCATGTTGCTTTACCACAGTATTCCTTGCTTCTTTGTTTTTATTTATTCATTTTTCTTATCCTCGCCAAAGACGATCTCGAAGTGTGTAGCTTTCCGGCGCGATGAGCTAATTTATTCCTAGTGAGTTTTTATTTTCCCATCAAATGGTGGTTCCACAGTGATGTATGAGGTACCAACAAAATGGGCGCAATCTTTGGCAGAAGCATTTTGTGCAAGCTACTGCGAGTCTTTTTGATAAAATAACGAAAATCAAATTAATCACCCAATTAAAAGAGCGAAAAATAATTTTCAAAATTCGATTCGAATTTCATCATTAACCATGTGTTTTAAATGAGAAATTTTTGATCATTACTGTCCTATTTGAAAATAGAAAATTTATAAACTGTCCAATCCTGGACAATGTTTAAAAATGAAAAGGAAAATTGTTAAAAATAAATTTTCAAAGGCATGGAATTCACAAATTGTCGACAAAAACTGTGTGCACTTTGACGTTTGTTTTTGTACAATTTCGTTCGCAATACATGACCATTACCATTATCTTGGTAACGGTTCACGACATCATGGTGAGTCCAAACCCGTGGACGTGCAAGAGGAAGCGCGGGCAAGATAAATGGCAATCGAGAGGATACGTCTTCAATCATTAGAGTGCGTTTCGTGTTACGAAAGATGCCAGCATGTTTACGTCACGTCACTGACACGCCAACCTAGTGCGAGAACCTTCTGCACGCTGCGGAATTAGATGGAATTGTCATGCCACGCATCGACACGCGATCGAACCGCCGCTTGAAAGCTCATCCATCATCATCACACCGCAACACGCGTCGTACGCGTCGTGGTGGCGATGGGAATTTGTTTCGCGTCTCGGATCGGGTTTAGCAAACATCTTCGAGTCGAACAAAAAGAAAAATCCTTAGCGCTGGATGGCAAACAACAACACGTCCTCCTGCTGGACCTAAAAACACCCGCATACGAGTGCAGCTTGACCGGCCAATCGGAATTGACGACCAGCGGCCCGGATCGGGGTCAGCAGATAGTGCTGCCGTGTGTGAAAAACGGTGCTCCATTCTTATGGGAAAGAAACGGGGACGGGCAAATGTGGGCCGGGGCTGGGGCGAGGAGTTTGGGAGAACACCAAACCGCCAGCACAAGCTACATCGAACGAAGACATCATGCGGCTTGTCAATTCGCTTGTTTGAATAATGGGCCGAAGTATTATAACGAGCTTGTATGGGGAGTGCCGTGCTTTTCGCAAGCAGAAGGAAACATCTCCTCACTCGAGCAGTATTGAACATCCATCAGCCGCGCTCGCTCGTTCTCTGGGTTTCATTCATGCTGGAACCCGTAGGCCATTTACCTTCAACCCTGCCCACCGTTCGAGCTTACACTGCACAACAAATCTGCTAATGTTTAGCCGATAATGATGTGTTGTGTTTGTGCGATCTTCCTTTATCTTTCATCAGCCCCTTGCGTCATCACAACGGCCTAATGTGGCGGTTTGTATGCTTTCCACGTGCTTATCTAATATGGCCCTTACCCCTCGAGCCACTAGGCAGATGTTTGACCATCGCCACATTTTTTTATTTATTTCGACCAAATTTCGGAGGCAGTATTGGCCACAGCCAATAGTCGTACGAAAAAATGAGCCTTTTATTCATGTTATTTTATTTCGGATTTTGGTTCGCCGAAATCGGTTCATTTTTTCCGGTTATTCCGTGGCACAGCGAACTGATGGATAGATGACCTTATTTATGTCGCATACCGAGTGGACGGAATGAAGCATTTAAATAGCCATTGCTCACTTGTCATTAGCGATCTTTTGCGGCAACCGCAAAATATACTGCTCACTCTTATCCGAACAAAGTTAACTGCTTTTGGGAAGGCACTCTATCCCCCAAAAAATGAAGTAAGAAGCAAATGTTAATTGTACATTTCACCTTGCAGAACGCCAATGTAGGATCTTGTCAGATCTTTTCGTCTCGATAGATAAATCTCCTTGAGCTGCAGAGAATCTCTTCCAACCGTCTTCGTCCAGCCGTTCGCATAGTGGTAGTGTTTTTCCATGTCCTTGCTGAATTCTTATGCCAGCTTTCGCTCCAAGCCTACTACATCCATTTATCTTCCGATACCAAAGTGGAAGCTAGAAACAGACTAAAGCGAGAAAGAGAGAGGTGTAGCGGAGATTTTGGCCACAGTCACTAGGCTAATGGTGTCTGATGGGTGAAATAAACATCGCTCGATAGGTGATGGGAACGAAAGAAAAAATCAACAACAGTCATAAATCTCAATGCGCCACCGGATTATGCTGATGGAGCAATCGATTGGAAATAGTGGAAAAGGCTTTCCGATTTCTAATTGTTTCCATTTTACGCTTCCCACGTAGGGTTTTTCCATTTGCTAGCGATTAGCAAATCAATCTCTATTACTGCTCGGCGTTTTCCTTTTTTGGAGAGATTTTAGTAATATATTTCCGAGAGTGTTTTGTTGCGCTCTATGCCGTGATTTCCGAATCGGATTCTCCCTTGAAAGTGCGAGGGTGTTTTTTTTTTGCTGCAGAAGGAGTTATAGCAAAGGTTTTTTTCCAAAACTGATATTGTCCATTCTCAATGTACCTCTATTTTATGGAGGAAATCCGATTTCGGTATTATCAATCGCATTTAAATCTTTATTATTGAGTCCATGCTGTGAAGTATTACAATTGGAATCAATTTTAATTATGTTTGTTTTTTGTGTACGGTGATTTAAATGTATACGTTCATGTTAAGGGCATGGGATAACTGCTACAATGTTTTTATACTAATTCGTTAAAACTTTAATAAAGAAATATTTTTTTCGCAAAGTTTACCTTATAGTTATGAATATGACTAGGAGGATGATAAAAGTGCAAATTGATTTTGTTATAAAAATGAAACAATGAACAACAAAACCAATCATTTTTTTATAATGAACCATTTCTATTTATTTGTGACAACGAAAAAATCAGTTAGTGTAATATCGACATTTTCGTAAATCGCTGAAGAAAATAACCAATTCAAAAAGTATAGCGTGTTTCCAGATAATGCCCACAATGCACCGTGGTTTCATTTTTCCAGTGCCTTCTGCGTTAAAACGATCGCTTGTTCATCGCTCAACGAGCTGAGCAGACGATGGAAAACCCTTCCGGCGATCGTTCGACCGCACGCTGAACCACAACGATGGCCCCATGTTTAGTAATACTATACCCATTTATGGTTCGAAATATATTTTTAGTCCCAAAAAAACGGTGCAAAACGCTGAAGCGCAATAGATTTAACGGCTCGTTTGCTTGCCTGCGTTTAGCTTCGGGAGGGGTTTTTGGCCAATCGCAAAGAAGGGGTTGGTGCGACGAGGGGTCATCCCAACCCTCAGACTCGCGCCGTATGAAACCGATTGGCGGCTGGCGCACGCTGGGCGGGAATGAAAGGTGGAAGTTTTATAATACCCGTGAAATTGGAAATTGTTCAATGAATTAGAAGGAAGATTAAAATGTGAAACCCCGATACTTTCACGCGGCCCAACGTTCTTTTCGGCTGATTGGCGTCCGTCAGCATCCAACGTCGCTCCCTCTCTTTCTCTTTTTCTCTCATCCGTACCCCTGTTTCTCACACTTCTTTGCTGCTTCCGCTGTCTTTGGATTGAGGGTTCGAAAGCCGATACTGGTTGATCGACCGGTTTTTATGCCACCCCTTGCTTCGTCGTCAGTTTGTGAACCAAATTTCACCAAACGATCGATGCATAAGGCGGATATTTTCCACCATCGCTCCCATCCATTCCATGGCAAGGAGGCGGAACACGAGCACGAGGAAAACGAGGATAAAGGATATTACTTTCGCTAATACCTTGGTGGTTCCAAGGTTGTTAGGGAAGATTGTTTGGCGAAAGTATCCCATTCTAGGTCATGCTTCACACGTTCCACGGTGCTGGGTGATGGTGACAGGGCGCACTGGAGAGGGTGGAGGAGGGAATGTGGATTGATCGCGTGCTTGAAGCGTACAATCCAACAGGCACTGCTGATCGATTTTTAAACCCCTAAAATTCCCTGGCTTCAATCCACCTCTTCCTCAATTTGTGCTGGGAAGTAACATTTTGCGAAGCACTTTTAAGCAGGCGGCTTGGGATGGGATTTTGCAAGCAAGAAGCAAACAAAACACCACAATAGCTGGGAGCCAAATTCATAACACACTGACACCGCGCCGGGCTGCCTCTCAAACACGTACACGTAAATGTAGCGTTCCTCGTGATCGATTATTGAGCTTTCTTTTTGCTCACCCTTCTGAGCATTGTGTTTGCTGTTTATTCCACCACCGACCGCCACCGTATCATTGCGATCGGTTGAATTCAATCCATTCACGTTCCCAGCTCGGCCGGCATAAGGCTTTCAGCAGAAGAGAACCCATTTCCTATCACAGCACGAAACGGAAGTACCCGGGCGCGTTTCGGCGTTTGACGAGAAAATGGAAGCCGAACCAAAACCGAACGGACGGTGAAAGTGAACCAATGGCGACCAGTGCGGTGGTGATAAAAAAGGAAAAACCGCGATTGAAAACGTGCCCGACAGTTGTACGTGTGTATAGATCTGTTAGTGTGTGTATGAGTGTGTGTGTGTGCCAGTGTGGTTGCACACGATTGTTTACGGTTTCTTATCCTGATTCTGTCACCTCGGTTCCTTTTGCGGTGAGATCGGTCGCCATCGTAGCAACACATGCTCCGCTTTCTGTCACGTACGTCAAAGCGAACCCGAAAAAAGAGTGCATAAAAGCACTCCGAACAAAAAACCGAACGAATCTTTTTCTTTGTCAATATGAATCGGTGTAGCGGAGTAAAACGCCACCGCCGGTTACGTTTTATCGATCATGGCCACGTGGCTTGTTGCGGTTTGCGTGCGACTTCGGTGCGAGCAACGTGTTATGCAAAGGAATCGATTTTGTTTTTTCCGTTGTGTTTCGTGAAAATGCTCCCAAGACGCACGAAACGGTGGCGAGCATGTTTTGCCTCGTATGTGGCTGATGATTTTACTTCCATTTTACTAAACGTCTGAGCGTGCTTCGGCCTCGTGGCTGCTTGTTGTTTATGACTGTCACAATCATTGTCGGGACGCATCAGCTTTATCGATTGATGGTGTTTTTCTATTCATTTGAGACGCTGTAAAACAGTGCCCAAAACAATCGACACGTTGCAGTAAACAAGGATCAAAATAGAATATTCATTTTTCCCTTTTGGATTTTCCCGGATAAATGAATGTCTAGTATATTTGCTAGATTTTATAGCACTACTTTTCTTTCCCTGAATTTTAGTAATTTAGTAATTTAGTAATTTACATCATTAAGGCAGACAAGGCAGTATTTCAAAAGACACTTATTATCATAAACAAATGTTCATTTTATAGCACATAATAAGGAGAGATATTAGATAAGTTCAGACAAAAAAGTTTATAATGCAATGCAAATAAAATCTATAAGAATGGTTTCATCATTGGTTTATGACAAACTATTCCATAAAACAGAGCGGTTTTATGTTTTCTTTGATATGTTTTCCCTATTATTTTTTGCTATGTAAACTCTCTTCCATAGATAGATTAGATCAGGTTTTGTCTGTTTGCTTGTATTCCATATAGTTTTATTTTCAAAAATACTACTAATAGTTGACTGTTTTGTGTTAAAAGTATCAAAATGAAAACATGTATCGGATGGAAATAGGTTTTATAGTGAAACTTAAGAATGTAGCAAACCATTTACATAAACATATTGGCTAAGGTAGACCATAAACGATATTATAGCTCTGTTTTTTTATGTTTTCCAAAATGGCAGTTGATGTTAATTTTATTAAGACACTATTAAAAGTAAAGTCCATCAACGGAAGAATTGGAAAAATGGCTTTGATCTACTAATTCCATTCGGATCCAGCAAAGACTTTACTGTCTCACTCTAAATAACACGAGTTGAGTGATACAATTAAATCATATTTTGTCCCCCACTTTTCAAACCGTGCCGTCCTATCGGATGAATTTCAAATAGTTTCTTTTCACATCCGCCGAGCATCCACCGTTTCGACAAAACAAGCTGCCAGTAGCAATTTACGATTGTTGCCGGGTGCCTCTGTCTTACTGCACGGCAAACAAACGACCTGACGTGCCCAATAAATAATTCCGATTCGCGCGTGGCCAGATCACCGATCCGTTTTACTTTCGTTCCGTCCCGGCGGTGCTCGGAACAAAAGCAAAATCACTATCGAACGATAGTGTCGTAAAAAAAAACAAGCTGCTGCAGATATTAGTAGGCAGTAGTGGCTCTGAAGTGAATTGGATCCGCTCCACACAGTAACACATCATATCGCTTCGTTATGTATCATGCTCGTGAAGATCTGGCTTGGAAATCCGCCGCTTGCTTTGGCGCAGGCGTGCAGAGGTGGAACTATTTGTTTCATAGACGAAAACTAGCACGGGAGTGATTGTTTTTGATGCTCCTAGCTGAGAAAAAATGCAACCTTGAGTTCAGTTCCAAAAAGTGTCATCCGTTGTTCGCTTCCCAATTTTTCATTTTATACCATCGCCGCACAGTTTCTACCACAGGACAGCTAAACAAAAAACTTCTAAATCAATAAAATCAAAACAATATCAGCCTCCCAGGAGGAGATGCCATTTTTTGGCTAGTGAAGAAAATAAAAACCGAGCGTGAGAGCAACGGTACACGGAAACCTTGGTCACCCGAGCCCCTCGCGGTAACTGCATATGTTCGCCGTACGAGAGATGAGATCATAAATCAAATTTCGCTCGGGGTTTGCGCGATTTTCGTCCTTCCCGGAGGGAGGAGCCCGATCGGGTGGGTGGGGCGGGAATTGAATCAAAATCCAACAAACAAGCTCTCCGATACCGTACTCACCCAACGACGCCCAACGGCACCCAACGACGGCGAAGGCAGATGGTTTCCTTAGTTTTGCCACTCGAGCGAAACGTATCCTTCCCCGTTTCGCCCGTCGAACCCTGGCACCGTAATTGGCTTGTATACGGTAACGTGTGTGAGGGTGTGTGTTTCTGTTTCTTTGTTAAACACGCATAAACATAAATACAAGCCTTCGTCACGCCACATGTCCCACCATTACCCTGGTTGTCAGAGCGGTTGGTGAGCGTATAAAAAAAATACACCCACAGAGATGTGGAGAAAAACCTTCACAAATCACTGGGAAGCAAAGAAGGCACTGGCATGAGGGGTGGAAGGAGCTCGCGGAGCTGCCAAAGTTGCCACACATGCCAAGGAAGAGATTAGGAAGCCAAGCAGGGTTCGGCTTTTGTACGGTGCACCGGAAACGGGAAACGGGCATGAGAAGTAGTGATTTAATAACTCCCCAGCTTGTCCCTCATCGGACGCACGGTGAACATGACTTTACATTCCTCGAACCCGCGCGATGCCAAAGGAACTTTACGAACCGGGTACGGCCGACGGTGATGGGAGTTTTTCTTTCGCCTCCATCCTTCCTAAGTGATACAAGCTTTATCTATTTATTTAACAACGCTCCGAAAGCGTTGCATCATTGCGCTGTGCGTGTGTGCGTGCGTTGCGTGCGTTGATAGTTTGATAAATAAATATATTATCGTGCTGCGGGCATTCGTTCATTGGATTCTGCGCCGTCATCGTTGCGTGAATTGATTTATCATGGGCTGAACGGACGAACCGCAATGTGTGCGGCGACCATCCTAGATCGGAGCCTTGATGGTACAGCAAATTGGATGAATGTTTCCTCGTGGATAAGTGTTTGATTAAATGCTGCATTCATTTTATTAACCAATGATTTGTTCCCCAGCTAAGCAAATTAGATTTCGTGGATTGTTCACTGTGAAAACATTCATAAATTCATTCTTTCGATCATTCGATTCATTCGATCTCACTATTGCTTACTCTCCTTTTATTTATAATATAAAATCCCACTGATTATGTTTACTCTTTCAATGCTTCTGGATATTCATAGCTGATTATAGAATGTTATTATTGTAGAAAATATAGAAAGTGACGATAGTGAACATGAACAGAGAAATGTCACATGAAAAAACTAGTTTTTTAAATTTGAAATTTTATGATTTCAACTCACATTGAATTCATATATTGTAATCCAATCGTTTCGTAGCAACCATGGAAACGAAGCCTACTCTATTCAATTGACGGATCGCTAAAACGCAACTAAATGCGATTCCATCTCATTTCCTGAGAGTACGCTCAATGTTCAGTAAATAAAAAAAACTGACACACACACACTATTTTAAACAACAGTACGCCCGTACGAGCGCTCACCTCAAATTAAACACGCATGGAACACAGTGCAATCGTGAACAACAGCCCAATACCGCCGTGCCGCCGTGCCGCCGTTTGGCGCTGCAACTTTTCAATTATGATTTTGTAATCATTGCTCCCAGGGCGAAGCGAAATCCGAAAATGGCCGATGATAATTACTACTCCCCTGCCCCCTGTCCCCCTTGCTCCGTGCGTTGGCGTTGGGAGGGAATTAAATTCCCATAAACGCCCTTTCAACCACCGACACGCCATCCCAGCCAGCGGACACGGGAGCAAAGCAAAGCGGGAGGGAATGGAAATAGTTTTAATATCCAGCCCCTTTTCACGTCCTTCATCAGGCGCCCGTGAACCCGTGCCGTACCGTTCCATCCGATGCGGGTGCCGGCGCAGTGGTTCATGTTTGATGAAGTAATGTGATTATTGTATGCTCTATATGATACAGTTACGCCGTGCGCCCCCGCCTCACGCCGGGAAAAGGTAATGTTAGCGAGCAGAGCATATTCTCGGCCCGAATACACGCGCCTTCCCTTCCGGCACGAGTTTCGATGTAATGATACGGTCGCTCGGTTTCGTTGGCTTTCTCGCTGCTCCGGCAAGGGTATGGAGCCGTACGGGCTGGACTTTTGGGTCATACATCATACAAAGTTCCTCCCACCGCCAAACCCTCCCCACCCCTCCGTTTCGCGTCCGTTACGTTCAGCGCTGATGTAATTGGTCATGTTTCCAATTCCCCTGACAAATGGGCCGTGTTTACGGGGTTTGTTGTATATATGTGTGTGTGTGCGTTCGTATGTGTGGAGCAGTGCCCTCGTCGCATCTGCTAGCTAGTTTTTAGAGTACGACTGACAAGCCCCAATTCCACAGCTGATACTCTACACAGCGAGCGGTATCGTAGAGGAACCTGATTAAATATTGATTCGGAAATTGGTCCCACCCTATCATGTGACGGAAGAGCCGTAGCCGTCCGTAGCGCTTCAGCCGGACATATGTTTCGGGCCGGATCTCGTACGGACTGAGGAAGGCCGTGCGCGGATGGTAGACGGCAGGCAGGCAGGCGCACCTTATCAACGATGGGATGGGACCCGTTGTGACGAGGTTATGAATTTCAATTTCCAAACTTTGTCCTCCGTGTCGTGTTGGTTTCGGAAGCAACCAGCGCTGACCCGAAGAGTGTTTTTTTTTCTTCTGCTCCTATTGACTATGTAAAAAATATAGTACTAGTGTGTGAAGGTTGTGAGTGCGTGCCAGAAAACATTCAGCCACACGAGCTGAAGAGTATATTTTTCTCTACTCCTCGATTCGATACTTTTCCCGATCGTTCAGGGACAGGTGTATCCGGAGGAGACTAACACTACGGAGGACTTTTGTGGAGTGTTTTGTTAGCATCATCACTATTATCACCATAACCATCGGTTATCATGGTGTAGTAGATCCAAAATCGATGTCATGCACTGTCGTTATGTGAGAACTTATACACAAACAACAGCCGATCGAAAACAGGAACGAGAGACCGGCCAGATATTGCTGATAAGTTTTCGTTCGTTCAACGCACCCACTACATCCTTGTGTTGTAATCTTCCTGACGTACAAAATAAATTAGGGAATAATAACACAGCTCGGGACGATGCTGAATTATGTTGGCTGTTTAGAAAAGAGCTTGAATACCGATATGACAGATTTTTTAAATTTAAGTTTCTTATAATAATAAATTTCTCTAACCGAGATTTTCTAGGAAAACTAAAATACATCGTTAAAACAATAACTCTGTCTAAGCATTTGTGCTACCAAAAATCAGCTCTAAACAAAGACCACAAATTCCAATACCGTGATACTAGCTTACTAGACAATGTTATACCACCATAGCTGGTAGGTCATTATTCGCTAGGGGAAGACGATACACATAGAATGTTCATCCTGTTATGTGAGAAATCGTTACCACTACACAAACGCGTACCAAATATGGGTACCTTTTCTGGGAAAAACATTCATCTTACCGAAAACAACTTCTCAGAAGCAATGCGTGTGCTACATTGCTAATTCCAAAAATCTCCGCCTGTGCCGAAAGGTTACGCGTGGTTGATTTCGTCTGCACTTGAGCTGTTCTGTTTTTTTTTTTTTTTTTTGATCACCTAGGTGGTGATAAATTGTATAGTACACAAATAATGCTACCGATCGAGGATAGGCGCATGGGTTTAGTATTCGAAATCGTGGCTAATACCATCGACACATATGTTTAAGCCCGGAAGAGTGACAACCGCCTCCAAACTCAATCCTACAATCGATGCAAAAATTAACCTTCTCCATCAAATCCCTACGTTTGTGTCCGATTTAATAACGATTTTTTTTTCGCTCGTTTTCTTCTCTTTCTCCCGTGTCTGCACACAGGTAAGCTTCATCGTCTGCACGGCAGCTCGCAGCAATCGCACGAATCAGGTACAGTACAGCGGAGCGCTAGCGAATTGAATCTCCTGTCATCCGCCAGCCGACCGGTTCTATTTCTGTACGCCGGAAGGTGCTTTACGTTACCAGCTTTATTCACTTTTCCACAATACGTTCGATTTTCGGTTGAAGATAAAAGGTAGCCGATGCAGGGGCACCCGATCGAAGCCACTTGTGAATTATTTGGAAAAAAAAACCAGTGCTCGCTTCAATTTCGCTGGTTCGACACGTTCCATCCCTCACATCGCAACGATGCGTGGGCTTTTTTTTTTTGGAGCGAAAGGTGGAGACGAACGTTCGTCCTTGAAAGGGAACCAGTACCGCGTTAGAGATTTGCTTGATCCCTGTGACACATCTGTAATTCAGGCGACCTCCACCAGACGGTGCAGCATAGGCCAGTAATCCCTTTGCCACCGCAGTCGCTCGGCTCAATATCCCGCCTGGCCTGAAAGTCGCAAGACTTTGCGTGTTTGTAGCTTGTATGTTACTAAGGCTATTTTTGGGGCCAAAAAAAAACGCTACAGTAGCTGTATAAAAATACAACGCTACAGCAGCCAGGATCCTTCCAATGAATCATCTCAATATCGCCCCACAAAACGCATACCAGCACGCGCAAGTGTCGAAGCGTAAAGTTAAAGCATTCGATGCGAGGATAGAGCACACAACTCGGAAATCCAGTTCTACGAAGGTAGAGGGTACTGCCGGTTACGAAGCGCTCCGGCAGCAAAGCACGGCAAAGCCCCTGGATTATCGACAGAATCCTAGCCGGCTTATTCGCGCGCACGCATATGGGTGTGTGTGCATGTTCGTCGTGTGTAGACGATACTGACGCTTGAGGCCATCCAGGATTGCCGGACCGGCCACATCCAGCGTACGGTAGCGTTTTTAATCATCTCCTGACTGACCATGTCCAAAGTAGCACGGGCGGATCGAGCTTACGAATAATTTCACCTCCCGAAAATATAGCGTGAGGGAAAGAACACAGTATCTGACAGAACAAAATGTAAAAAAAACACACAAACACGTACAAAACTGCTATCCCAAGAAAAACATGCAACACGAGCTTCGCCAGTCGAAACCTCGCAATATTTCCTGTGGGAAACGTTCAAGCAAAGCATCTATTCCTGACTCCCGGCTTAGCTCATGTTCCAAGCCTACTTCGAGGCAAAACCCGGGCAACGATTTTTTTTTCTCACCCCATGTTGGGGTATATTTCACCCTTAGGGATGAACTTTGTTTTTTTTTCTATTTTTTTTTCGGATGGAAACGGGTCAACACCGGCGAAGACGAAGATGAACATGTACGAATGGTCAGCTGGTAAGGCGGTTGGTAAGAGACCTGGGCATGTCCCACGCTTGTGTACGCACAATTTTACCAACCGAAAGGTCCTGACGCAGTGGCTTAACCGTTACATACTTTGCAGTCTTCCCACGCATTTCCAAAAAACAAAAAAAACAAAACAAAACCCGCTGCCAGTAACACACGCTTCCTAGCTCCCGTGAGAACTGCGCCAGCATAAAAGGATACGGTCGTGTGTTTTGCGTACGTTTGCTTGCTCCCGTACAAAACACTCGTGCATCTTGGGTTCTTTTTTCGAACGGGTTTCGCTTCGGACACATCCGGCCCGGAGGTTTGGGAGCCACCTTCAGTCGGTAAGAACTTTCCTCCCGTGGAGCGTTGCTAGGATCGTCGGGAGAGAAAAAAAAGAGAAACACTGTCGGGCAAAGAAAAGAAAAAAAACGCTCATGTACACCGCACACAACAACCTCAAAATACGGGTAGCGATAATTGGCCCTGCTGCACTGGGAAATAGCTCGTCTGCGGTGACCCGAAACCCAATCCCCCATTTCGTTCGCTCGGTGTTCTTGCGACGGTCCCTTCAACAGTAACCAGCTCAGAAAGGTAAGCTGAAACGGGGAAAAAACACGCGAGAAAGACCGAAAAAAAGCTCACCACACTTGACCACAAATGTGTCGTTTGCGACAGTGGCATACGGAACTCTTTACGGGGACCGGGACGCTGGCTCATGGCTATGCTATCAAAATCAGAACCGGGACCCGAAATGGGCGAAAAAAAAAACATATCACCTAGATGAAAGAAGCCGGGCCCAAACGTTGCGACCGTTGCTGGGAAGCCGGACGAAGGCTGCCGGTTGATTCCCGTTTGGAATGAATGTCCCTTGCACTTGCTGGTACGGACGATCTCAGCAGTCTTCATCAAATCCTTCATCTTCCGGACCGGACGGGCTGACTTGGTTTGATTGCCGCCCGGGCACGGACCGGTGCGCTCGAAGGGGCGAGCCCTGTCTTGCGAGCAGCTGTTAATAACAACCAAAAACAAAAAAAATATCACAATTTTTTATCGCTCCCCATGTCCAACAAACGATGGGGAAAAATCTTGGAACACCGCTGCACCGCTGTGGTTTTTGAATTTGGCTCACAACGTGAGCTGGCAGACAGGTTCGAAACTTACGTGCCTGCTAGATGAATTCGTTTCGAGAAACACGAGAAACTCCCATCCGTTCTTTTACTGTGGTTATCGTCACAGCACATTTTTCGAATCAAATGTGGTTTTTAACCTGCCACTTACAGATCCGTTCCAATTTCAACCGTCACAGCTGAGTGCATTAAAACGATCTATTTTAGATCGTGCACTAAATGTTTCAAAACTCCTTTTCCAAAAAACACGTCCTTTCGTCAAACGCATGCGAACGAATAAACCCAAATTTTCATATCCTCTGGGGCGATTTACAAAGCCCATTTCGGTTGGTACTGCCTTCACTTGTTCCCTCTCCCCTCGCTCCTCTACTCCTCGAAACCCACACCGAAACCGGTAAAACCATTACCGATGGCTATCGCACACCGGGATGGTTCAATCTAAATCCGTGCGTCTACTGATCCGTCGTCTGCGCCATACCTTTGTCAGCAAATTATTTCATGCCTACCCCCTAATTCTTTTCCCGGCCGCCCGCAAGCGAACCGAAAAAGCTAATTCCACCTGCCGTGAGGATTACCGGGCCAGCTCTCTCTCTCTCTCTCTCTCTCTCTCTTTCTCTCTCCTCCATCCTTCCCCACCACAGTCTCACACACACCTACTTTCGAGCACATTTCTTCGACTTACACAATTGGAATCGGCATCATCTGCATGCCTCTGGCGCATCCTTCCCCGTGTGTCTGCCGGGAATTGGATTCTGTTCGATTTGTTGCTACTGCTGCTGTTTGAACCATGGAACCCAGTGACCGCACAGCCGTACCAATTTTCTCACGAACGCTCGTTGCGAGGTATCGGGGGTTTTAATTTAAGTTTCAAAATGACTCGCATCGGAGGCAGACCGAATGCCGTAGCAACTTTGCGTTTCGATGCTGCTGCCACAGGTAAAACGACCATTTTAGGCCGACCTGTTTCGAAGAAAAGCGATGGAGAGTGGAGGCGGAAAAGCTGCTGGAAAAACTTTATGCAAATTGGTTTAATTTAATGCCAACGCTTTAACTTTCTTTTAGGTTGATTTTATGATGTTTTGCTTTCGCCTTCGCTCCGGGTGGTTTCTATCGGAGATATTTTACTTATTGGTTAGCATGTAGACTTGTGGTAATATGCATGGTAATTGCTGTTTATGTGGAATGTGGTGAAATATGCTTACATGCAGGTAGCAAAAGTACATTTATCTATCGTTGCATCTCTTTTTTTTCAACCTTACTGATTTTTTTATCGTTAACTTTCATGACTAGCACAGCTATTTACTGGCAGCAGAATAGATCGCCATAATTCAGTCTTCATATGAAATTCTTGTTTTTTTTTTATTGCCTGTCATATCAAAGAAGAGACGATTGTGTTTTGCATTCATTTTTTATGAGAATTTTTGACGAGTTCTAGTTTCAATCGTAATTTTTCTGTACTATGGAATCAAATTTTACGTGATGAAAACACCATGTATACAAATCTCAGTATTTATCAAATCAAAATATCATCGAATGTTAAATTATACTGTCTCTTTTCAATATTTCATACGATTCCAAGCCTCTTACCTTCATGTTGATTAAAAGTTTTAAACATTGTTAAAATATAAAAATAATTGTGTAAACCATTCCTTGCAAAATGCAAGCTAGAATAATTTCAAAAAAATTGGAGATTACACGATAAACTTCAAAGAGCAGGATATATACAACCGAAACGATTTATATGAGTCACGCCTGCAACCGAACCTATATCATCAAATAGGGATGTTTGATTCGGACAGGTTATTTGGGTTCGTAAAATCCTTACGCGTTTCAATTTCTAACTCTCGTATCATTTCCAACCGGTCGCAGCTACAATCTACCGCATCCGCAGCTGCCTGCCACCGTTGAGCGTTTCCAAGCCGAAAGTATCGTAACGGCTGTTGCAACAATCACCCCATGTGAAAACCTTGAAATTACCGTTCGGGACAGGCAAAAATTCCTCACCGTGCCGGCTGCGTAGCCGGTGCGCCCAACAAAATTAAACAACCGACTGGATTGGAGCCTTTCGCCTACCTTATCGCCTGCCTCCCACTCTACCCCGCTCGCACACACACACACACGCGCGCGCGTGAAAACCTCTTCTCGATGAAAATTTACAACTATCGCACGTGACGCGATCAGCTCGACAAGATTAATGTCCCACATGTTGGTGACGATTGCCATGGTGCTCTGCGGCAGACGAACCGCTCCGCTGTACCATTATTGCGAATTTACTGGTGGAAGATATCCGTTCCTCATCCGACACCAGCGATTACTCCGTCGCTACGCCTCGACCCATCCAAGTGCTCGGTTCTACCGTACACAAATCCCGAGCCTCAGCATGATGCGTCTCGTTCCACTTTTGTACCACTAGGGAGTGCGTTTACGGACCGATCTGGAGCTTCGGGACCGCTATTATAAACACACAAGCAAAAGATCATCAGTGAGCAAATTTCTAGAGCTCGGTGAATGTGTGAGTGTGTGTGTGTTTTGTGCTATCATTCGAGAAAGGTATTTCAAACCAAGCTGTAAGGTACGAATGGAAGATGATAGAATAATGCTCAACATAGTAACAGTTGGAAAAAGGGGAACACACCATGACACACGCAGCTACTCCGTGAGCCGTGAAGACAACGAGAGCCGAAGATGTGAAGATTTATGTTCCGTCGTAGAGTTTCATTCCGTGTGCGGTGCGGATGCATTTCAAACAATAGGCTCACCACGGCACACCGAAAGAGCTGCTACCGTTCAGTGTTACCTAGGTGACTCAAAAAACCCAACGCGAGGGTGCTTTTTCCTTTCTAAAAGAGGTACACCGTGGGGAGAGTTGAAAGCTTTTAGTTCGTAAAACGAAACAAAAACACCTTTTCACACTTCTTGTGCTCTCGCGTCGGAGTAAGCAGTTTGTTTTCACGATGCATTCTCGCGCAAAATAAAAAAAACTACATTATGTAAGTGCAGCGCGATGGCTGTTAAGATGGACTTGCCCAGCACTCGTCCATCACTTCGCGTTTTAAGGCTCTTTGATGGACGACGTTAAATGAACGGTGAGCTGTTTTTCATTTATTAATACAAAATCCAGTCGTACCTCTTTTTTAAATCGGCGCTACGTACGGCAATTTTCCTCACTCCCACTGTCTGCATGCGAAATAAAAGCTCCGAATGGTTCGTTGCGCATTTCCCGTTCACCCACTGTTCATCCGCTTTTCTTTTGCACGCACCCGGGTTTCGTCACTTTCGGCTGATGAGCGAAACGGTGTAATGCTTGACGAATGACAACCCAATCCCATTTCGCTTCCGCCGCTGCCTTTCATTTCATGTGCCACGGCATAGAACGCACGCGCTGCCAACAATCATGCCTCGTCAACCGTCGCACTCATTTCGTTCGCTTCCTCCCAAACAACCCGTCGATAAGATTAATGAAGCTAATTTGCACGCCACGAACATCAAACGATTTTTCGCCCTTCCGCCCGTTCCGAGTTCGCACGAGCACGTGCTTCCCAGGGGCCAGGATTGATCAATTGCGCCGTACGGTGTTACAATGCTGCTTGAGTTAATACAATTGCTCAACGTCGGATGGGGTGTTATAATTAACGATCCTGCTGAGCACGGAAGTGGTTGGTTTTTCTTCACTTATTTCATGTATTATTGAACTGAGAAAGTGGAACAGCAAAGCGATACATTTTATTTCGCTATCTGGATTGCCTTCCCGGTTTGAAGCGGTTACTTCAATTGCAGTGTTGTTGTAGCAAACACATCAAAAGGAAATAATATTTGCCCGTACACCGAAGCGGTGAGCTTCATTCCACGCAAAGTCACAAATTAAATTTATAATTCATATGCTGCTGCTAGCTCACGGATAGCTAGCACGGTTAAGATTGGATCCGTTTCTGCTTCATCTTTAAAGTGGTTTATCGGTAACGGCAATGGATACGAACTCAGTAAAGTTCGATTGTTTGCCGTAAAGTGAACAATCCTTTTTTCCTTCCTTGCCTCTTCCCTTTCATAGCACAAAAACCCTCTAGAGACTCTACCTCGTTGCCTTCTATAACCCCAGGCCAATAAATAGTTTATGAACGCACACCGTAGCCGGAAAACCGGCGGGAGTGTTTGCGTAAATTGAGAAAAATTTATACCTTCGCTAAACTGCACCGCATCCCAGCCGGGGTCGCGGCTTTGCGGAACGTTCGAACTTCCGAACCCGTGGGACTGGGAGTGTAGCACATAAAAATAAACAAATAACACACAGTAGCACCTATCGGGCTGCTGCAGCGCCCGCTTTTTGTCTCTGCGTTTCTCGCCTGCTGCTCTCGTGTTCTGGCAATCGATAATTGATTTTGAACCCTTTCGTCCACAATCAACCGTGTGCCCCGAGGCAAAGTATTTCCGGCAACAAACGGGCTCACGTTTATATGCGTTTTTTTATTAGCTCCAAAACCTTCACCGTAAATAAGCTCCCGCCTTCCGCCAGTGCGATGGGCTCGTTTAGGGCAACAAAGCGGTAATTTTAGCAAGTCCTAAACTAATCCTGTATCGTACGAAATCGCTCCCGGGCTCATCGGTTACGGGTTGGTTGCGATTTTTCGCCGAACCGATTGGAACGGGCGAGGGGAATGAATATTTTCGTCAATATGTGCTTTCAGTAGGTGTGTGTTTGGGTGAGTATGTGTGTGTGTGTTTTTCAATCCGAAGGACACATCAAACCTGCATTCCAGCACCACCCAAGCGATCGATCGATCGGGCGAGTTTGTTTTATTTCCACAGTAGCTGGTGGCGGCTTCGGCCAAAAACGTTTCGGGTTTCGGGGCTTATTAGCATATTTTGTGCCCTGCCGTGCGTGCGGCCAAGAAAAGGAGCGGCACGGTGTGATCGGGGTAATAAAATGATTCGTCGCTCCGCCCAGAGCACCATCAAACCCAGGGAGCCCTTTAAGACTTTACCCCATGCGCTGGCCATGTTGATGCACGGCGAACCGGAAGATAGCGGTGGAGGGAGAAAGAGAAACAGCGAGAAAAAGAGAGAGAGAGAGCATCCTTGAAAGTTCACCTCGTAAACCTTCGTGTTAAGCAAATCGTTGCCATTTTCTTATTGAACTCTGATCCCGCGTACGATTGCGAGCAAGCCGTTCCACCCGTGCACAACCTGTGCGATCCATAAAAAAGCAGTTCCCGTGGCTTTCTGGCACGTTTTTCCTTTCGTTCGATGTAATCCGAGCCAGCAGCGTGCAGAAGCCACCCATAAAGAAGACATATTTCAGCTCGAAGAAGCATCCTTCAGAAGCTAGTACACGGACAAAGGAAGGCACAAAGGTGACGTTCGCGATGTTTCGAAAGCTTCTTCACGTCTTGCTTGGTTGCCTTGAATCGATGGTGGAGGGAAAAAAAGTAAAAAAGCCATCACCTGCAAGCAGTGCCATGCTTGGAGTCACCCGTGTACTACGTTTCCCGCCGAGTGCAGCCAGATGGAGGCGCCCGGTAGCGCACGGTACCGAACTGGCTGCGTACGTACATTTGTGCCGGGTGAACAATCGTTCGTTTGTCGTGCTTGTCGATTGTGCGCTACTACTTCAAGCACCATTAAAGCGGATATTCTCACAAGCGCCTGCAGCATAGAACATGGCCCGGGCCAAAGGAGCAAATCAAAATCAAACGTGAAACGCTGTCGATTGAGACGCCCTACGGCGAGGCTTCTGCTTCTGCTTTCATCTTTCGTCCGACAACCATACACTCACACGGCACACAGTACGGGACAAACCATACGTATGATGCCGGAACCATTCGTTGACTCACTGTAATGCAATCAAAAAATGTAAAATTGAATTTCAAACTCGTTTGCAATCGGCCTTCAGCCCCTGTAGGGCAACGCTTCAGGAGTTGGTCTGTCATTTGGCTCCGCTTCTTGTAGATGCCTTTTTTGTTCGTTCAAACAAAAATACCGATCGAAACTGATCCCACAGAACATCGGGCCTGGGCAGGCTGGGATTCGATTTTTCCCACGCGTGCTGGTATCAGCTTCTGCCGAGCATGTACATCTATCTGTCTTTCGTTTTTTTTTTCGTGCAATGTTGTCTTGCTCCAAATGCCAACTATGATGTTTTTTGCCGCTGTTGTATTATTCTCTCATGTTTCCTGCATATCCTTCAGCCTGGGATTATATTGCTTCCTTGATGTTTGCGCTACAATTTGACGTGAGCGCACTGGGGTCTGGGATTTCGTTTTCGGTTTTTATTATTTCTTACCGGTTTGCCGATTGCGAAAGCGCCCTGGCCAAGACCGGTATGTAGAAAAACCGGCTTACTCTACCGAATGTGCGCCACTCCATGAGCCGGAGTACGAGCCCGGCACTAGCAACAAGTGCTCGGGATTTGGCGATTTAAAGAGACGTTTGCTGGAAGGAGGATTAATACTTCTGCTTGCGTTTTCTTTTTCTTCTACTATTGCTCGCAACGCTTCTAGCTGCTGCCTTGCGTGCTGCTTCTGTCGTAATTTCTTTTCTGTTCACATTCGGGAGTCCGTGTCCGGTTGGTATTATCTGTCGTGACAAGCTATGTTGGGTTTTATTTTTGTCTCGCCCCCGGAAGCTGCTGCCGCTTCTCCCACACTCTCCTCCATGCGTACTGACATATGGCACGTAATTTATCGGCTCGAGAAGTGTAATCCTTTTGTCATGAACACGGACACGGAATTCGGTACAGCAAACTCGTCTTGCAACAACTATTTACTGCAGACGAACAAACTGTTTGTGACGTTTGGTGTCTTTTTGTTATTCGGCTTCTGCGTGGTGTTTCTCGAGCTGGAAGCAAGGATAAAGCATGTCGTGGTATCTTTAATCCTGCTTTATTTCTGGCTGTTGAATTTAATAAGCATTAATGTAATCTTCTTCAAAAAAGATACTTAATCAGTAGAATTTTTTCGATAACATGTTAAACGAGGCTTGCTTGAGATGGACTGAATATGTTAAAAATTTGGTGAGAAAACTTTTACCCTAAAACTGTAATATTTCATAATTAATTTAAAAATCATCAGGATGTATTCATGTGCTTGAAAAAATTTATTATCTTGTTAAAAACATGATTCGTTCTTTTTGTGCCTTGAAATACAGGGGAGAAATTATTTTCAAAAACTATTTAAATTTCCTTTGAAGCTTCTACCTCTCAGCCTTCACAAAGCCCAAAAGCAACCGTAAAATCCAGCACTCTTTAAATTCCTCTTCGTTTGGTTCGTTTTATTGGGCACTTCAAAACGCCAACCTGAAGACAATAGACACACACAGGCACGTACCCTGTAGAGCAATGCAGACACAGAACGCCCGCAACGCGAAACCTAGCACGATCTTCAATTGGCTATAGCCTTACACGAGCGAGCGTCACTTCAATACGGAAGATTGATTGCAAGCGAGAGGAGAAAAGAGCCCAGCGACGCATCCATACCCGGGTCGGGAAGCCTGAAATATGCAAGGGATTTCAAAGAAAACGTGCATTCCATCACTCAAACGTTGCAAACGCAGCGCGAAAGTATTATGTGCAGCGTCTTGGGTGCGGTATTTACCGCGCAAGATGACGACACCGACACCGATTGCAAAGCGGTGAACTAGCTTTCGCGTTCTTATGGAACACACCAAAGCCACAACGATCCGTACGTTGCCGAGAGCACCAGCAGCAGCACCAGCAGCAGCAGCAAGTATAATGATGATAAACTAGTTTGCGCAGAATGAACTGGAACAAACTCAGCTCATGAACGGTAATTGTGGATGATGCTACGGGCGGAAGGTCATCTGGGGCTTGGTTCACTTCATCAATTTTCATCCCCATCCACCGCCTTTTCATAACCCCGCGGACGCTTTTTTTAAATTACAAATTATGTAACAAAATCGTGTCGCTTCGCAACGGGTTTGAGTGTTTTTTTTTTTTGTTTTACTATTTCATTATTCCACAACCACCAGTTTCGTTGGGATGTACAATATTCACGATAAGTTTTAGTGCTTTTTCTACGCGATGGGGGTTTTCTTAAACCCTCGCATCCCCTCTCAGCACAATGTCCCACGATTGAACATCTCGTCACTTCATTCTGAAGCACACCGTCCGGACACTCGTCAGTCTCGAAACGCGCCGGATTGATGACGGGTGTTTTAAGAAGAATGGTTTGTTCTCTTGCAGCAGATTTGGGTGGATGGTAGTCCTTCCCGTACAATCGCTTGCAGCCAAACCTGACACTTGAGAAAATGGTTAGGAGAAATGACAAAAAAGTAGAAGTAAAGTGAAACTCCTCCGACCGAAGGGCAACAGTGTCAAAAGCTGCTAGAACTTGAGGAGCATCAAAGCTGGCCATGCACTTTTTTTCGTTACATTTTGCAAACCCCTTATCCGTTTCAAGCCATTGGCGGGAGGATTCTTTTGTTCTTAATCTCTTTGAGTTTGCTTTTTGATAAGGCAACTGCATTTTCTTCGTGAAAGTCTACGCAGTCGATCGTGATCAAGAGCGCTCAAAATAATGAAAATGGTTCAAGCGAATGTTGATTTAATTTTTGACTTGATTTTCATTAACATTACGGAGTACATCGTATTATATCAAAGAAGTATACTTGAAAGATTCTTAATGGATTGAGAAATAAAAAAATAAATGATACATTTAAATTGAATAAAACTTATGTCCATTAAAATTCATTCTCAAATTTTATCAGTATTTTCAAAAGGTTTGCTAATCAAATTTTTTGCGCATTATCCAATTGAATTTTACATTTGATGGATAAAAGAGTTATACTCTCATTAAGTAATCTGTTATCTTTGACAAAAATAACCACAAACAAACTAAAATCAAGTTATCAGACACTTATTTAAAGCAGAATGGAATGAAATTATGTAAACATTACTTCAACGTTAAGAATATAAATTCGAGGATAACAAGTAAACACAACATAAAAAGGCTAAGTTTATAAAACGTTACGATTTGTAGATTTTTGTTAATCATTAGAAGCAGCTCCCGACCATAGTTTATGGTTTAATCGGTAGATATTTATTTTGATTTGCCACATGAAACAATATACGAGTATTAGGGCGCTGCCAACAAAGCAAACACTAGCTAGTAGCGAAAGAGTTCACGGCACGGACTACGGTTATTACGACCGCCACACTTTGACCCACGGGCGTAACCGTATCAGGGGCCACGGAAAGGCTTCAGGAAAGGTTGGTTCACTTTTATATTGCCACGCCACCCGAAACCACTATCGGCTTACATCATAACTACGTACTTTATTGCCTGCTCACCTTTCACCTTTCATTCTCCCGGGGTTGCGCTGTGCTGTTAGTCGTGCGATGAAATTATGTTAATAATTTCCATTTGCCGTCGTAACGTCCAGCGACCGACAGGGCCACAATTATCGCTCCTCTAAGCCAGCGTTTCAGGTAGAGCTTAGATTAGTAGGCAGTCGTCTTACGTTGTGACATACTGTGCAGGCTGATGAAGTGATTATTAGCAGGCAGCGTATAAACAATCAACCAGCTACCAACGAACGTTTCTTTAGCGTTTGTGAGGAGGAAAACAGGCTCCAGAATAATGTGCCTAATGTAGGTTGGTTTATCTCGCAACGTATAAATATGCTAAAAATAAAATAAAAAAATACCGCTGAACTTCATTAACCAGAAAGCCCTTATCCAGTTGGACGCTACCTTCGCCACGGCAAACAATTACTTGAATGGACCAAATCAATCTTAAACTCAATTTCGCAGTACCACAATACGAACGGAACCAATCGGTGAGCGTACCCTCAACTATCACGAGCGCACACTTCCAGCTAAATGAAGATGTTTCCTAAAAAATATGTTGGTGAACTACAAATCCACACCGACATCGTCTCGAACTTGTCCAGCCCGAAACGTGCTATTTTACGCGTCGTCTGTGTTCACTTTGCTTCAAAGTCAACCCGGACAGGTCAACCAATTTCTTCGGGGATCAGACGAAAACAAACAAAAACCAAAAAGTTTTTCTTCCCAGTTCGTACTTTCATCAGTCGGTCGGAGCAAAATTTTCAACTTCACACCGGCAGCAAGCAGGCTGTGAGGCAGCGATTGGTTTTCACAACAGGAGCAAACTTTGACAGCTTGACCACAACGTTACTTGACACCCGGCAAAGTTACCTGGAAAGTATTTTTCTCGAGATTTTTTTTTCGCCCAATTATTTTTTTTCACACTTATGACATTGCGCACGTTTTTACGATATTCTTTCTCGATTGCTACCTTCTGGTCGTGAAATGGATCGCGTACAAAGACGGCTATCGCTAGCCGTCACTTTTGCCATCTTTTAGCTTCATCTTTTTTTCGTTCATGCCAAATGAACCACGAGATAAAGTAGCGAAAATATGAGTGCTGATAAAATGACACACCAGATCCGACGTTTGTTAGATGTGATGAGTCGAAAAAAATTTAAACCTTTATTCGAGAAGACAAACGTGAATGGAAGTATGGTTGTGGAAGTATGTCGTGCAAGAATAGCTAAATGCTTCAAAGTTGCATCATTCATCATTGGCTTGATATGATAGACTGGAACGAGGATCATTCACTCCATCATGTGGGATAAATTAATGAACTATATAAAAGTTCCCCACTCGAAGATGAGGAAAATCTGCTTCCTGATTTAAAGAAAATAGTATTAAGAAAAATAATATGTGTTTGCAATTAGACGAAAAATCAACCTTTCAGGCGAATTTAATATATTTCCTACAAAATAATCCAACTAAATTATTGTTCCGAAGAATGTTACATCATTCATACTTTTTCTTCCCCAAACCATCAAAAGCAAACCCTCGCCAAAACCAACAACGCACCTAAACAAATACCCAATCGGAATCACCGGAGTAAATAATGCATTTCATCTTTCCCACCGTTCGTTTCGTTTGATTAAATCTGAAATTCCGGGAGTGTGGATGGGAATATAAGAAGAAGAAAAAAACCCCCAAAATCATGGCTTCACCGGCCCTTCCTTTTCTGCTAATCGACGTTTCTTCCGATTGGGGTTGTGGCTACGGCCAACTTTGCCATCTCTGTCCAATCTGTCACATCAATATTTGATAGCCATGACCATCGCCCGATTCAGGCAATTTTCTGCCACACCCGGCAACGCACTGATTCGCCTGGCAGGTGTTCTTTCGGGATCATAAGCAAGTTATGACGGTTTCATCCATACCGCCGGGAAAAACGGCTGGAATTCTCTCGTTGTAGCTCACGACACGGACTCAGGTGACTTGCTTCTTTATTAGTTAGTCGAAGTTAAGACGTACGCTGCTGTGCTTAGCGAGGTTAGACATTAAACCATACAAATCAATATACTTATAGGAGCGAAAAAGAAAATAGAAGACCATCTTTCCAACGGTTCTGACGAGGTATACGTTTTCCCTCGCAATGATTTACGCACCGGTTTGGGATGCGTTAAATATTTAGCACCAACTAAGCACAACATCGAATCCATCTTTACCGCTTTGCAAATACAAACGCAAAAGGTTCGACCCCAGGTGGTCCCGTTCGGGCTAATCTATACATCATTTCTTACGCTAACCAATGAAACTAAGTCCATTGAAACCACGGTCGAAAAAATCGCATAGCGCCAACAGCTAACAGCGAAACAAATCCGCAGGACATTACCAACACACGAGGCGGTCGAACAAGCCAAAAAGGGGCGCAAAAGGAAACCTCATCCTCCGCCCATTATCCTCCCGACCCGCGTAATCCATTACCATGTGAGGATGGAGTTTTTTTATGGCGTTTCACCGCAGTGCAAACGCTACCTTCGGTTGGGAAGGAGAAAAAAAAGGTGCGAAAAGAAACAATCTCCCGGAATGGCTAAAGTTGCAGTAAACTTTCGCTGACTCCCTTTTTGGCTGGAATGAGCCAAAGACCATCAAACGGGCCACCAAGGGAGGGTGACGGGGATGAACAGTAAGGGCTACACATTAAGTGATGGTTGAGAGTGAAGAAAAATGGCTGAACGTTGCGTATAAATCGTTCATTTTTACCATCGATCTGCCAGGTGCCGCTTCGAAGGTGGAGAGTGTTGGAGAGCATAATAAATGGTCGTACTTTGGCAGGGGTTCCTAGGGATCGCACACGCACGCACCCACAACCACTTCTATTATCATTTTCTCCAGATCTCAAACCTTTTTTCTGCGCCCAGTGAACCGTAATAGATTCCGAACAACTTGCGCCGCAAAAGGGCGGCAAAAGCGACAGTGTCCGGTCGAGCTGCTCCCGGTACCCATAATTCGCTACATAAATAATAAACTTTTACGCTTTAGCAGCTGTCGGACTCATCGCCGGGCGACCATTAACTATCTCGTACCGCGCAAAGTTTCCTTCATATTAGCTCGCGAGCTCCGCACTCCGTGGTGTCTCAGAAGTGTGGAGAAAAGAATGGCCATTATTAATTGGTTCGAAGTGAGTGAGTTTCCCACCCCTTCTGCCCAACGGATGGATCCGCACCGATTGTTTCGAGATCGAGAACAATCTATTAATATTAATAATAATTTAATTATTTCTCTACTTCCCGAAACATTACAGCAAACATTATGTGCAACATGGCAGGTGCCTGTTCAAACATATTTACTCTCTAGCCCAAATAGATTTAGTGGTTATCATAAAGATAAATAAAGTATTGATTGATCCTGGCGATGTCGGTGAACTAGTTTTTGTGAATCGAACAGCTATTGTGTTTCATAAAAGAGACGTTTTATTTAAATAAACTCTTTTGTCACGATGTACTTGATTTTAAAAACTATTTGTATAAAGTAGGGAGTGAAAAATAAATCCAAACCTCTTAATCCTAAAGTTTTTCAATTCGTTCGTTTATTAGTTTTACACCAAAAATATTGAAAAAACTTAAAAGTTTAAAAAAAATTAAATTAGTTCGAGAATAAATATTATAAGCTGAAATGAAGTAAAATTTTAAACGTGGAAAATAATTGTATTTAAGAATGAAAATTCTTTCAATTGTGGTTTTGACACAAACATAAAAGTATTAGCACTTTTAACGTAATGACAAAGGTGATTAATTCCTTTGGGTAAAGTAAATTAGTAGTAAATTGAGGTCAATGTTTAAGTAAATCTAAATTATTATCTCCATTGGTACAAAATGTATTATACAAAATATAGCATAAAAAATGTACAAAAAAAATCAGTGTTCAGAATGCGTTAGGAAAAACCAGGAAAAACCAGGAAAAAAAGAAACGTCCATCTAAACTCTGTTACCACGCCACATCATTCAGCTCTATAACAATTGTATGTATTGATTTTGTTCCATGTTCCAAACGATGCATAGCGCAACCGACTCTCTTCCATTCCGTCATGCCCTCAGCGTATCGCTTCGCCGGCGAAGGAAAATACCGAAAAATTATTCATTTTTCCTGCTTCTCATCCGTAACGGAGAACACAGCTCGAAGGACGAGAGCCTCAAATGAGCCTACCGATCGATTCTTATTTTCCTTTATGTTTGGCGTTTCTCACAAAGCAATTTCAAGCTCGTTACATCGTCTAGCTTAATTCGATGAACGTTTTTTTGTTTCCAATTGAGTGCATCAATTTGCAAACCCAGGCGGACAGCGTTCACTCGAGCTGTTCGCCTCACAGGAAACGGGAGTAGAAATCTAAATTCAATCATACAATTTTTACGCTCACTTAGAACGTCTTTTGGACGAAAAAGCAGTGCGTTGCAACTGAAATACGATCAAAATATTCTTTTTTTTACACAGATTGAAGCGATTTTGTAGCGAAAATAGTAATGAAAATACTGTTCAAACCACTGCTACTTTGAATGATTGAGAATCTTTGATGGTTTTCTTTGGCGTGTACACCGGTAAACTACTGGTTTCGCTACTTCTCTAGACGTGGAAAATACTAGCGTCAAACTTGAACGATATTATCAAATTTCTTGTTCTGCTTCTTCAACACTGCACCGTGAAAGAAAATTTCTTTTTAAAAAAGCGAAATTCAACTCTTTATGCAACAGCATCATTCAGTCAGAGCAAACGGCCATGCAGAAAATCAAATCGATTGAACTCTCTTAACACGGAACCTGGTGCAGAATGCAGCACATGAACGAGGATGTACCTCTCCCCTTCATTCCCGACCCCCTCATTCAATCATCAAGAGAACGTGTTGAGCGTACGCTTGATAGCGCCACGTTTTTGTGCATGAATTCGGTCATCGATTTTAAACGACATCGACAATGTTGTGCCCCATTTTACCTTCCGTTTCTGGTCGTTTCTCGAAAAGGTGAAGATTTTCCGAAATGATGCACTCAACGAGTGGGGAGTGAATGCGGGAAATCATCCTCCTCTCCCTCTACACGAACGTTAAGCAAACAGTCGGAAAGTATGCTTAATCGGCTTATGATGAGGGTTTTTTTGTGTCATTCGTCTTATTCACATATTCCCGCTTTCGTCCGCCGATCCGGTGTTTCCCATTCAATGCACCGTTGTGTCGTCCTTCGCGATCTGTATCGTTTTCTTTTTTCCCTTCGAACAACTTCACGTGAGGCTTCAATTTTCAACGGAGAGGACTCTTGAAACGCTCGATTGCTTTTCGCATTACTATTCATTCGTCGTACAAATGAAGTGTGTTTCCCAAGCATCAGAAAAGAAACACGTGAGAAACGAAAAATTAAAACAAAATTCAATATTTATATAAACGGTGTTCTTTTTTTCTCCCCGCAGAGCCTTCCCCACTGTATGAGAACAATCACTATCACGAGGAATGTTTGAGGTGCAACTCATGTGGTCTCAACCTTACTGGCCCCAATCAGAAGCGAGCAAGACGGTTCAAGGTAAGCAACGGCTTCGGGAACCACACGCGGACCAAACATTTTAACCATTTCGCTTCGCCCAAAACACCAATCCCGTTTCAGAATCAAATCCTCTGCGATCTGCACTTCGCAGACGTTGCCCTGATGGAGTGTTCCGACTTTATGCAGCAGCTACGAAGCTTCAAGCCACAGTCATTGGGTTGCGCTGTGGCAAGGCGGAAAAGCTCCACCACGCTCATCTTTCCACTGCCACCGCAAGCGTGTTCAGGTGAGTTTGCTGACAGTAACAACTATCCTGTGTATCTTTAGTTTTTGATAAAGATTTGCGAGTAGCGTTTTTCAAAACGCGAGCCCACTTTTATTCGGGCATTTGTGAAATGCATCATTATTATCACCCATTAAGGGCTTCGCGAATTATTAGGGCGCGATTAATTACCTCCACGATCGTTCTCCGCTCCGGAGAACCGTGGCTTGTCCTCGGAATTGCTCCATGAAGCATACATTCAGGGCATAAACTCCACCACTCCATCCATCACAACACTTTCATCGAGTGCCGGATGACGAATTGGGGTGGAATGACGGCTTGGCTCAACCCGGGCCCAAACCCTTGAGTTGCCTTCCGTGTTCTCACCCGACTACCGGAAAGCCTCACCGAAATCCACACCGGAATCGAGCGCACACAGCAGCACCAGACCTCGGTGGGTGGGCAAATCAACCAACCACAAATCAGTCCAATCGTGCGCATCATTAATTATGTGCCGCAAACCGTCAACTCAACCCCCGAGCTACGGTGACGCATTGCTCCCACCCAACCCCCGGTCCCACTCGGAAGGGTGGCTGATTGTCGAAAATCACGCAATCCGTTCGATCCAGCGCGACAGAGCTCGATTTGCCAAGCGTTTGCCTGCCCCACATCGCCTGTTTGACTGTCACTGTGTGAATCTCGTTGGAAAGGGAGTTTTTTTTTCTCGGTGAAAGCAATCTTTTCCGCCCCCCCCCCCCCCCCCCCAATCCAACCCAGCAAACCGTGGATTGGATCTTCCGTTCGTTCCGTTTTTAATGAGCCAACCCTTAAATCCTGCGGCCTTGCAGTCGTCCCGGATTAACCCCGTATCGCTCGGCCTCATAAACGTCATTTACTCGCGCGTGGGAAAAAGGAGAGGCGCGTGGAAGTGGAGAGCATTTTCGATTTCCGCCACACATGCTCCGATGCAATCATTTGGCGGAATGGCATCAAAAATGCATTCGGAACCGTTCGGAACCGAACGCCCTAAACAACCGTTACCGGGATATATCGATTGCACGGGATCAGTGTGGTGGTATTATTACGATTCACTTCCAGGCGTATGAGCAGACGCAGAACCGACGAGTGAAATGATGGGCCGTGTGAATTATTGACTCTTGGGAGACCATTCAATACGTCACTTTTTTGTTGGTATGAACTTTTGATCCATTTTTAAGCGTCTTTTTATTGGACTATCAGGTATTCGGTTTTTTTTTTTCAAGGGTTGTGTTTATTTCGCCAACGCAATTATAGCAACAAATAGCCCTAGAAGAGAAATCGGACGTTCCTTCTCATTAGTTTATTTGCCGCTTGATAGACATTTTTGCTTTTTAGGTGTCATCATAGCAAAAGTTTAAATCGTCATTAATATCTTATTCCCATATCACAATCAACAATACTTGCGGTTTTGCTTTTGGATTTAAATGAATTATTCAAAGACTCTTGATCAAAATTTATATAAACTTAAATCGGATAAGTTTTTAACTACATTTTTACTAGCTGTAAAGTTTCCTATTAATTCTTTATATCCTTCATTATCTCAAAGAGATATCATGTCATATAGAACCTTTAATTATCTTTGAAAGCTCCGAAATGAGTATAAACTTATTTTCATATCGGCAATTGACCAATCCAACGGACGATTTGTGTTACAATCAAAGATAAAATATAATGCAATTTACCGAAATAACTCTCACTTTTCACCACCAACCGCTCTGCAGAGAAAGTTAATGCAAAATATTTATACGATTCATTGCATACATTGCATACAGCAAAACATTGACTGGTGCACACGACTTGGTTAATTCCGAAAATGTGCCAGAATATGCTTATTGACACAATGCCAGAACCAGTTTTCATTACCCCAGCCCCAGCCCAAAACCGATCGGTTCACTCGGAAAATTTCACTTAGCATCCGACCAATGGTGACCGTGCGCTTTCGGGCTAGCTGTCAAATCCGTTGTCCAGCTAATGGTAGTAATGGTCGCCTGTGTTTCAACAGTGACAGAAAAAAAACAATCATGGCCTCCTGCTCCCGCTCACTCGCTCGCTTCTCAGCGTAGCTCTTTTTTTATTTGCTGTTGCTCCGTTGTGCTTGTGTTGTTCCAGCTTTACCCTTCAATATCGCATGCACATTCCTGCATATTCGCTCTGGGAACGAAACTTTCTAAGCAAACATGCATGCATAAACCAACACACGTGTGTGCGGCGACACCGGACCCACACCGGAACCGGTTCCGTGATCGTGCTCAAACTTTCAAAACACGTTCAGCAAACAGCAGCGCCGAGGCTCGCGCAATGCAAGCGGAAGGCCACCGGTCGGCGAAGGCGAAAAGTGGGCCAATCATCCACTAGAGACACACGGGCAGCAGGGAGCCCGGGTGCCGAGCCCGACGGGTTGCGGGAATATTGACTGAAAACTGTCCAATTGTGTCCCGTGCTGATGATGTTTCCATTCGCTGGCAGCGCAATGTTTTCCTCCCCTCGACGTAAGGCTCATCACCGCTCGGTTGGACACTCGGTTCGAAGTTCCGCTGGGAAATGCGCGCTGATCGCTTTCCCGTGCTCGAGGGAACCGCGAGGGAAACGAAATGTCAAATAGTTGAAGTTTCTGTGCGGTCCGGCAGCGTGTAGCCTCGTGCAAATAACAACTCCGACTCCGACACAGTTCGGCACATGTTCGACGTTCGACGAACTGTTCGAGAAGCGCCGTGATGCTTCGGGCCGTGCATGCGAGATTGCATTGCCGGAAATGCAATCCCTGGAGCTGGCGCCGAAAGGGGTGCCCAGAGTGGAGTGGCCCCGTTGGCCCGGGCACAGAGGAATGATGACTTGAAGCATTCGATTTCGAGGCAACGTTGAACCGATTGGGGCTGGAAAGGGCGGGAAAGCGAACGGATGAAATATTTTCCAACGATTCCGAGAAGAATGTTCCAATTGACAAATACTTCTCGTCCGGGTTGGATGAGATCGGATGCGATTGGATGCAGGATGTTCTGTCAACAGCGTCCTTGGCCTTGAACACTGCATAGCTTTTGGCTGGTAGTTAAACACTGTTGCCATGCATTTCTTAGCTTTTGAATAGCTTATATGATGTGCACAATATTTTCTATAACTATTTACTCTGTTCAATCTGTTGAGTTCACTTAAATTAGGTATACAAATATATTCATCACGGATAAACATTGAAATGAAGTTTGAAAGTTCTAAAGTAAAATCTATAGATCATAGAATAATTCATAAATTTCCGAATATTTCAAGCTGTAAACTAAAATCGAAAAAAAATATGTAAATACTTGGTATAATATCAAACTTTTAAGCAATTTACAATGACAAATGTATTATTATTTTTACGCTCACTAGAGAATGTGATACTTGCTTCTATATATCGTCTAAATGCATTGTAAAAATTGCTATGATTCAACATTTTAAAACAAACAAATCTACTCTAGACATCCTTTTTTAAAACACCATCTTTCCTCGCCATCTTCATAAGGAAATGCAAACAAGAATTCCATTTCCTCCATCGCATAATGGTGACGAGCACGGCAAAGATCGTTCCATTGTATATTTGCCACATGCATTGTTCGCAACCCTCGACAACGTTGCAATATTTCTTCATTACGCTTTTATTTCCGGTCTCTCGGTGACAGAGAATAAGAAAGAGATAATGTGTCTGGATAGTCTGAACGATTGCATTCCAAAGATTGTGATGATAATTTTGATCGGAAAATTGGAGTGTAATGGGCACAGTTAAGGGTGACTTTTTTCTATTTTCTTAACGCAAGTTAAAAGTAAAGTTTGCCTTGACGATTTTGACGTGATGCTGCGATGAAAATCCGCCTTGCTTTAAATAAACTCCTCCGATTGGTTTCGTTTCTTTCACTGAAATAGAACTGTTCAACAAACTTAGGACATAACTTAATTGCGAAAGAGAAAAGAGGCGGGGAATCTCTATCGCTGATCATGCCTTACAAAATTTCGCAGCGAAAAACTTCGTTTTACGAAACAGTTTCCCAGAACGTTTCCCGAATGTTAAGGTTTGACCCTTAGCGCTGCTTCCACTCAATCTTTTCCACTCACCAGTCTGCCGGAAGCGTCGACGTCGTCATTCGTCGTCATCTTGAACGCTATTTCGTTCGCTATCTGCACACCAGCAACTAGTGGAGTGTACTCGAAAAATAGAGCTGATTAAAAAAGTGTGCCGGTTGATTGGTTTTCAATTTCGCGCAACTTACTGCGAACTTTAAACGAGCTCGTTCTGGCACTTTCGCCTATCAGCCACCCTTTTTTGCTACTTTGATTTTGTACGTCACAAATGGACTGGTTACAGAATCGCTTTCTGAAGCGTTGTTGATATGAACGTGCCATCTCTTCTAGGAGCAGCGTTCTCAGTATTCTGAAGAATGTTCCGTTTGGGCTGTCAGTTGGGCAAATTTTATCAGCATACTTCAATTTTAAACTCCAGAGCGGGCATGCCTGGCCAGCGTAAGATACCCCACATTTCACGAGAAAATTTTCAAACAGCGGTATATCGTGAAGCAAAATTTACTTTAACTAGTGCAGAAAGTAAATTAAATAAGATTTCCTAGAAATCTGATTCCAAAATAAATACGTAACATACACATTATTTCGTTTTAATTGCAAACAATATAAATTCAACAAACATTAAAATAATGACTATAACACGCTTTTTGTCACGAAATGTCCAGCATTGAACCACCGTGGCTCGGGGCCATTTTGTTTCTACCATTGCGTTTTATTTCGAAACCTTTTGGAATTTCCGTTCGAGCGAGTTAAATTCCGTTCCTGTTTGCAAGCACCATTCCTTTCATTACGCATTCCCCTTCCGGGCTGCGCTAATGCAAATGATGGGTCCAATTAAACGAATTTCATTCGCGTGCCAGTTTCTTTATCGCTCACAGCTCACCGGCACAAATGAACCAAAACACACCAGCTATACAGTAGAAAGATCGAAACAGGCAAAATACGTCGTGTAGTATTCATGGGATCACGAAGAGAAAGAAGAAAAAAACAACTACTCAACCACTTCCCGCCAGTGCCCCGGCAACGCTGGGCCACGGGAGGATGTGCCTTAATATCTGTCATTACGTGAACGATTTCCACTTTTCATTTCCTGTCATTTCTAATTAATCACTTGTTTTGGCTCCGGTGCACGCCGGCTGCTTTCACGTCGGACTCGATTCTTCATTTCACTCTGCCCAGCGCGCTTCGATTGCGATTATTTTGACATCGAGCAGGCCGGTGCGGAGATTAAAATGAAATAAAATAAAACCACTGCCATCATCGTTTTCGCTCCTACCCGGAAGGCATTTTGCGAGCGGTGCGAAACGGTAAGGGAGCGAAGCGAACCGAACATTAAAAAAAAACGAACAAACTTAAACCATCCCCTTCGCTTTTGCACGCCTCCGGTCACTCCCCTTGTTTGCTCGCAGGAAAGCCTTTCCTCCACCGGTTCGCTTCGTTTTAATCGATCGATGCATGCGATTGCCAGTGGCGAAGGATCTTGTATCGTTGCAAGAGCCTCTACCGGCAAGGGGTGGCTGCCACCGGGCAATGAGAAAGGCGTGGAAAAGCGAAGCGATAATCGATGGATTCCTTTCGGTTCGTTCGTGCCGACGATGTTTATGAGCAGCGGGCGACGGGTCCCGCGCGGGCAAATGGGCTATCGATCGAAGCAAGCGGGGAATGAAGTGAAGCGGCCAAACCTTCACTTCACTCTTTCCCCGCACGCGTGCCACCCTGGTTCAATCGTCCTATTACGATCGGCCCATTAGATGGAGCCAGGATACAACAGAAAAAAAGAACCTCACCATCGCCTTGTCGTTGACGATGTGGCTGCCCTTCGGTCGAATGGCTTCCGGTTGGGGTGATGGCGCGCCCCGAAGAAGGCTCTTGCATCATGTCCCCCTGGAGAACTTTCCCCAAAGCGAGGACGTTGTGCGGGACGAGCGCCTGGAAGAAGAAGAAACACCACCGACAGCGGTCGTACACAACTCAACCGTGCTCCCAAGCGTACGCTCCAAAGGAAATGCCTTTAACGACTTGCTCGAACAACTTAATTTACATTTGAAAAGCATCGCAATCGCAGTTCGCGATACGCTTCCACAGGAAGCTCGGTGACCGGTGGCTAGAGGGTGGCAGCAGCAACCGGACGGGCCCCTGAACATCGTTTCGATGAGCAAACATCGAATGGTGACGGTTACGGGTACGGTTAAATGGACGATTAAATTCTTGATTTGCATACATTTTTAATTGCCATTAAAAATGCTGCCTGCTCGTTGGAAATGGCCGGAGTGTTTGGTGGTTTGTTGGTGGTTCTGAATGAAGGGGAGGACGGATGCAAAGAGAGGGAGGGGGGGGGAGGGAGTGTGAGCGTTCATCGATGTTCATCGACGCACCATTCTCTTGCGACCGTGTTGAGCCATTTCACGACACCGAACCTGGGCGATCGTAAAAAAAACCCGATTTGAGCACAAAACGATTGCGTAATGTTTTGCGGGTTTTGCAAGCGAAATAAATGTGAACGATGACAGGTTGACCTCGCTCGCTGACATAATTATAAATGCCCATTAATCAACCGATGTTTGGTGGTGAGTGAATTCAAATCATTCGGAAACTAATATGGTAGTAAATATGCCAAATCCTGGATTTATTGCGGTTTCATTATGCTAGAACTCACCGTTCAAATGGGATTGCATAACTTTTAGGGAACAACTTTCATCAAAATTGGTCATATCCGACTCCGTTTTTTTATGAATTTAATATACTTTTAAATTTTAATTTTCCTTCGATTACATTTATTTTGCATACCATATATTTCAATCTTTGATCTGTACTGGTTCCATTTTTTATTATGTATTTTATCTTGAAGTTCAATCAAATATTAAAATATTCGCTTTGCTCCAAACTCGAAACGCAATCAAAGTATGCTGTGTAAATTCGCAAAAAAAAATCAAAACTCACTCACTCAAATCAAAATAAACAATAAACAACCTCGGCTAACATTTATATTTCGCTACAATTAGGCTATCGGTGGCGGTCGATCAGTTTTTCCTCCCTTAAATTAAAACACCGTAAAACACTGGCGCTGGCAGGCTCACGCTCCACAAACAAACTAATCAGTGAAAGACAAACCGACAAACTGTCAATTCGCAACGCAACAAGATAACCCACGCCGGACGGTCGATTCATCCGTTTGGAAGCTCAACGGTTCGGCCCGGTGAGATGTTATCGGGTTGCGCAAAACGGGCTGTTTTCTCCCCTCGGGCGTGCCAGATGACATGGCCCGACGTAATTAAACACGCCCGCTCGTGATTGCGTTGGTTCTCTCCGCAACTCGGCTCTAATTAAGCTAATCAAGTCGATGACGGTCAATCAATAAAACGGTAGAGAAGCAGTCAACGTGAATTAATCACCCGTTTCGGGCGAACGCTTCGTTCTGGAGAAAGAGTGCGTTTAAAATTTGATCCTACCACGAACTAAATAAGCAAACAAAGTTATTCTTTAGCGTGATTTTCTAAAATTATGATTTCCACTAAGCGAAAAGAGAGCCATCAAATTTGCTACTAGCTTCGGTATCGCTTCAAACGCAGCGAAAATGTAACTTAAGCGCTCGTTAAGACGCTAGCCCTCGTTGATTGGAGTGCACGAAGATGAATGTACGGAGTCATGATCGACCACGATTAGCCGGGCGTAAATCACGCGGCGGCCAACTCTCCACCCTTGCCCAGTTGACAAGTTGACGACGGAATAGCAAAGTTTTCCCTACGCCACCGTAGTCTCTCGGAAAACTCGGAATTGGCTCGGTTTTTAGGTAAGCAAGAAGAAAACTGCCAAACGAGAAACGGCTCGACGCGCGAAACGATGATCGATTGCCAGTGTTTCAGTGCGAAGTTTAGCTGAACGGGCTCGTGCCTCCCTAACGAACCTTAAACCATGAGCGTAGCCAAACCTAAGCCGTTGAAAACGGCAAAACTTGTCCCGCTTTTCCCACCTTCCAGCACGCCGTTTCGTCTCGCTTCGTTCACGAGAACTTGCGAGTGAATTATGAATAATGGATGTTAATCACTTGAAAATCACACCCTCGACGTGCTCGCGTTTCGTTTCTCCAAAACCTCCCCAAAACCGTTGGTGAAAGTTTTCACCGCCAAAAAATCCCATTGCATCGATGATTGGCTTGAGGCATAGCACAATCTTCCAGCCTCCGGCAGCTCCAAATGCCTGGAAGCGTATATGCGCTGTTATCACCCTTTTTCTTCTTCGTTGCAAATTATTCTTATACAGCCGGGAAAACGGTTGCGGATGTTTGTGACACATCGAATGTCGAAGTGCTACGTTCGGTCGCAAATTCTTCGGCGCAAATGCTTGTGTCCGTGGCCAAAATTTTGCATTTGCATTTGCATCTGATTCTGCCATGTGTGGAGAGTGGGTTTTGCGAGAGCGAATGGTAAAGTTTTGCGGTGTCATTGTTCGCTCGACACTGACAACGGTGGGCCCTTACCGACGGCTGGAACACGTATGGAAATCGCTTTCCATTCCTGTTCGGTGTCAGAAACATCGCACAGCAAATGCATCGAAAGCGGGAGTACAATAGTCTGCGAGCTAATGTGGTGAAGAAAATCTCGCCTCAATATTTGCAGACGTTAAGCTTACTTTAATATATATCATGGATATAGAACAGCACATTTTGACATGCCTCTTTCTTATTCTATAGTAGTAGGTCCTCAGAAAAGGTTTACAATCTAATATATAGTATCGACGAAGTGTTTAAAATCAGTGTAATAATAAATTAAAAAATGCACTACAAATTCCAACTTAAAAAGCATTACTCGAAATACGAGAAAGAAGATATTCAGGTTGGCTAAAATACATGAAGAAAATTCAATAATCGCCTAAAGCTGATAAATTAAATTGTTGGCCTTAAGGAATTAGTAAGGCATTTTTCATGGATTTTTCATGGAGCATTTTCTCCGGATTATTTAACAAGTTTTCCCATCTTTATTGATGAAAAATAAATTAAAATAAATTAGACTTTTAACTGTTCAATCGAACGATTTCTCTACTTCGTGTTGATACATGAGGTATATTACATCGCATTTTCTTTGCAAACTTATAGAAACTTTAAAAACAAACAATTTAACAGTCATTAAAAACATGTTAGCACAGTTCATAAATCATCAAGTCCCTCACTAATTGGAAGTTTACTCATACATCACCCAAAAACATACTCCACCACATTCGTCGTCCATAACTAGATTCAAATGCTCACCAAACTCACCACCGATGCACACATTACGTAGCCACCACACAGAACTATTCGCAAAACGCCACGACAAACTTCTAATCCTCTGCCAACAAAGCGTACACAAACAGTGCGCTTAGGAGGAGAGCCTTTTCAGGGTTTAGTCAAACATAAACCATTTACCGCAGCTACTGCTTACACACGCTTCCCCACACCGGAAGCGCACACGATTGACATGACCAACACCCACTAACACCCACACACACACACGCGCGCGCTCTAATTAGTTCAAACTTTCAACATCAATTACCATCACCCTCCCCCATCGGGTCCACCCACACTGGCGGCGGTGATTTCAACGCTGTTTTGTCTCTTTACACTAGCGGTAAACCACGTGCCGGAACGCTTCGTTAGTCGGTGCTCGCCAAAATTCGCGAAACCACCCAAACTACCACCCCCCCCCCCCACTAATGGGTACACATTTTTCACACTCAAACACCCCCCCGCCGCCTCGTGGTCGGCGTACATGTGCGGGAGCGTTGGAGCGTTCTTAGAAAATGCGTAAGAGGCACCGTAACTAAGCGCCTAACCCACGTCCGAGATGATGAAACATTCATGAGCACAGCGTAAACGAATTGTGGGTCGTTTGTATTGATGAGTAGGTGGGCAGCGGCCCAAGGGAAAACATGCTTGCAAATTGCTTCACTCATGCCAGATTATTATCGCTGTGATTTGGCTACACATGTACGTCATGAGGGCTGAGACTGTACAGTATCACAAACAAACCAACGGTTGTCGCTTGGTAAAACCTAAGCAAACACCGAACCGAACCGAAACGAATGCATACAGATGTGTTTTAAATTTCTAATGGAGACGCCCGGTGTTTGATCGATTTAAAATCGCTTCCATCCCATTGAATCAAAGCATACTACGATGGGCTGGCAGCGTGCAGTAGTAATAATAATAATCATCACCCTCAACGTAGCCCCAGTCTTCCGCCGGCACGGCGAATGTATTATGAAAATCCAATTAATCTCACCCATTTTCGCTCAATCGACGTTCGCTACGGGCGCACGATTTGCTCGATTTTGTGCAACCGATTGCTCGTTCCCTTTTGTGGCGCTCGTTTCTGAAGACTTTCCGTCCGAGCTTGAGCACTCCTCGACTCATACTTCCAATCGAATGGCACCAAATGTGATCTAGAAACGGGCGAATGTCGGGGAACTGATGCAACCGATGCACATGGCTTGCTAATTGATTTTATTACGAGCGTCTTCATCACGTACCAATGATTCGAAGCATCAGTTTTCCAGCTTGTGTGTATGTGGACTCCTTGCGTTTTACTCACTTTTTCATTGCTTTAGGATTACTACCAGCGCCGGCTAACGCTCGGCGCTGTTCATAGCAAATTCACCCTCGTGCCGATGAGATCATAGCAAAATTGACTCGCAAACAAAGCGTCCGACCTCACTGTCACCTTTCGTCGTCATCGTCGTCGTTATCTTTTCCCTGCGAAGACCCACGAGAGTGCCATTTGAACTTTGAACCAGCTTGTTGCATATCATGCAAGCGCTCCGTCTCGGGAACCGATGCGTCAGAAGATGAGATGATACTCCCCTCTCGCCACTCGCTACTCGCGTCCCCCGCTCGGAGGTTCGTTACGCTTTTGGCCGGAAATTTGTCGACATCGTTTTCGGGTGCCTCCAGCCCGGCGTTGTACGCTCTCGACCCTAGCTCGCCGACGGAAGGAAAGACACTAGTAAAACGCACAACCGGCTGGCGCCTGCGGTCGTGAGCTACACACAAACACACTCATACACATATATACAGTACAGCGTCCACATCACTCGCATCCCCTGCCGCCACTGCGGCCAGCTTCAATCGTTTGCTGGCGCCTGTTGGTATGCAATTTTAACTCGATTTCATTTATTATATCGAGATCACGCACAACCCCCCGGCACGCCCGCACGCCCACGCCCACACACCGATCGACCGCTCACATATGGCGGATCGGTAACGCGCATGCAAACCACGCCAAGCCGACAATGAGCCGCTCGGTGGGGAAGATTTTATCTCGATTTGCTGCTCGTGCGTGTGAGTGCGTGTGCGTGTGGCTATCGAAACGAGGCCATCGCGATGATCAGGACGCGATGATGGCAAATGATGATAATGTTAGCGGCACCATCATCACACGGTAAGGTTGGGCGACGCATTGCCCGAGTGCGAGTGTGTGGAAATGTTTATTTTTTTTATTCACGCTCTTCCTTTTTCACTCCCTATGCCGGTGAATGTTTTCTCATTCTTAGCAGTGTGATGCTCTCTTTTGCTTTTACCAACACACTTTTACCAACACAACTGCACTGGGCACTGGGAGCCTGGGAGCCGAAAAAAAGGACAACGAACGAAAACGACGATAATGGCATTAACTTTATCTTCGTAATGCGCAAAGATTGCATACCTTGCAGGCGCTTCGTATCGTGAGATCCGGGGCAGTGAAATTGGATTCCATTTCACGCTCCCATCGGCTCGGAACGATGGACCAGCACCAGAGTCCAAGGCCATTCTCAGTATGCCAGCCACCCTAAGCGGAGCGGTTATGTAAATGCGCAGCATCCTGTCCTGTTGCTAGGGAGATAGAGACCGAAAGAGTGTGTGCTTTCGAGCGTCTGTCTGTATGTGATGATGATGTGATACATGATTGACTGTTGGATGGTGAAAGTATGCACCGAGCGATGAATGAATTTTTTATTGATCGAAATGTGCGCAACGTACGGATCATTAGATAAATTACAAGCACCGTTTTATTGTCCCTTTTTATTGCGATGCTCCGTCCACCTCACGTATGGGATTCATATGGTTAATGTTCGATTCTTTTTCCCCTCTTCTACTCTCGTTACAGGTTGGTAATAGTGTTATCTCTGCGATGCAATAAATCGGAGACTATCTTTGGATCGCGACAAGGACACGGCGAAACGTATGTTTGTTGTTTTGCATTTGCATTATAAATAATTTAACTGGCCTACATCGAAGCAACCTCTGAAGTGCTACGAAGCGGTTGCTGCGCGACAGCTGTCAGTTGAGATTTTCTCAACTGTCATCTAGCATCAAACCGGTTCAGCCCACAGACACTTTTCCGGTACGATGCAAACTGTTATGTTGAAGCGCAACGCTGATTCCGTACAAAACAATCGACTGTGAATGCCCATCCCAGCAAGGATGAGGTCACCGGTTTGCGGCATCTTGTCGCACTCTCATCAGTAAGCCACACCACAAACGAAACCGACAACCGCACTCGATGGCACCGTTTTCCACTGCTCCGGCATCTTTGATCGATGCAGAAGATGCATGAATAATGAGATGAGCGTGAGACACGGTGGGGCGAGTTTGCGTTTAATAGCCTTTTCGGAATGACCATGATGGGGCGGAAATGGTCGCCTGATAGATAGATGGATATATTTATATTTTAATCCCCACAGTAATCGCCGATGCGGTGCCGGCGATGATGAAGTGTTTCCAGTGACTTGTCTGACGTGCAGACATTTCTTCACTCCCACATGTCTCGCTGCAGGAGCAATCTTGTGACTCCCGAATGGAATGGAAGCGGGTAGCATCGTATTCAAATTATGAGACGCACACGAAGGACCTGCCCGGGCACTACGTGCTATCATGCGAACCGTCAATGTGATGCGATGTTGATTTATTGCTAAAAACACCCCCTACATCAACCCCCCTCCTGCCACACCAAGAGCACTGACGATGGGTTTATTTATTTGTTTGCAGCTCGTTTCGCCCATCCAACTGGTACACACGGCTGCTTGTTTGGATGAACACCGCCCTCCTCTACGAGAGCCGGGGGAAGCCGGGAAAGCTGGGAAAGCATGAGCCTTGTGTGAAAAATAATAACCGAAATAACATTTCCCATTCTGGTTAACCACACACGGGCAACAACAGCAACACAAAAAAAAGACATGCAAAGTCTGTGCAAACAAACACATGTGGCCTATCGCCCACAGTAATAAGAGCGATTTCAAATGTGTCAACAATGGCACAAGCTGGCGAGGTTGGTTGCGATCATAGTTGCCAACAGTTGCCACTCAATACCCGGGCCGTCCCATTTGCATGGAAATGTGTATATTTATGCGCACTACATGCCACATTTATTTGGCGCCGCGTGTGTTCCAACGCGCCCCACACAATGCCACACATTTTCCTGGGGAATTTTTTTTCTCTCTCGGCTTTGTTTACAATTGTCATTACATTATTTCGTGAATTTCCACCATTCGGATGCGGTGCCATTTTGACGTGCCAGTGCCGGGTGGGTTGAAGTTTGCATCAGCGCCCAAAACCTTCAATCGTTTTTGGTTGCCTACCCAATCCCTTCCCACGGGGGCACGAGAAATCATGACATGAACGAACGCGAAAATAGAAAAATATGAGCACTGTTATCATTTATTCCCAGAACGTGAATGTAAGCGAGCTCCAAAACATGCCAAAAACGTGACATTTTTATAGCAAATCAACGAAAAAACAAAAAGCACATTATTCTAAAGCTATGGCATGGAAACAACATCCGGTTTAATGTTAGAAACCAAAGCGCAAGCGTTTGAATTGAGTGTGTTTTATTTGAACCTCTTGTGTATCTGTCGATTATTTGAAAATTCGTTCGTTTTTCAGCGATGTTATCAATACCAAACGGCAAATGTACGGATTTGCTAGATGAAAAAGGAATTTATTTGATGGTTTGGCAGCAAATGTAAGGATAAAAAATGGTAAATGTTTTTGAAACAATTTTCCAACACATCGAGCCTATAAAAATCAAATTTATGTGGTTTTACAATTAATTTAATAACAAATTTAAAATCCTTCAACATAGACCTAATAAAGATCAGAACACTTAGATGGGATTTTTTGAGGATATTCTTTAAAATCCCCACCAATTTCAATGTTACTAATCTAGGCTTTCATAATAAGACCACTCAACAAATTTATTGCAACGAGAATAATCCATACAAAAATTATTACGATTGCGATTAACAGATTTGATTGACTCTGGTTAAAATATTTTAGGAAAAAAATACAAATTATACTATTTGATTGCCACTCATATCACTTGAGCATCCTATCCTACACTCAACCGGCATTAAGAGATAATACTTTCCTTCGCTTTCGCTTTCGTTTAAATACCTACACTTAATGATTTTTTTTTCATATCAAGCGAGATTACCTCAATATGAAATTTTCATGAAATGATTACCTCTCGCGAGCAGAAAGTCGATCCCAAAAGCCTTCCCGCATTCTTCACCGTATTTTCTCGGACATATGCTCGCTCGTTAATATTTCCCGCTTGGGTCGAAAACATTTGCAGCGGGATATGCAAACCAAATAAACGGCAACAAAAGACAGCCAAAAACCCTCGCGGGCAGTACAAGCGTCCAGTGGTAGCGGGAAAGGAAAAAGAAACAATCATCGAAGAAAAAGTAAACGGAAACATACTTTCCATTACAGCAGACGAAGCGGCGGCGAGTCGGAAATACAAATAATTCCATTCGAAACAGAAATTTATGATTTAAGTTTCTCCCTCAGGCGGCCGTGCGCATATTTCTTCATTTTTATCTCCGGCACGTTTTTCTTTTTACCGGACTGGGAAGCAAACGTGCCACACAAGCGAGGAGAAAAGCAATGGTACCAGTAAAAATCGGAATGTGAAGGTGAACAGCAAGATAAGCAAGTATCATCTTCAATGGTTCAGGTTGGCAAGAGAAAAAAAATGATAAAATTCAACCATCAGCTACGCATTGCTTTGTGATTCAAATTTTTCTCTAAGCACAATAAAGAAAACACACAGAAAAAAAATCCTGCGGCTCGGCAGAGCAAAACCCCATGCCTTTTGCGTCCATTTTTAGGCGCTGTTGGTGCACGGGCAACGCAAAACGACAGTGGACGGAATTCACACACACACACATCCAAACAAACAAAAAACTAGTATTTCGATTATTATAGAACGCATGCAAACGCAAAAGTTGTTCTAACCATCCGTTCCGGACGAAATTCGGCGCCTGCCACGTGCTCGGCTTGGATCACCTTCACCTCCAGTGCCTTTTTTCCACACGCTTCTACACGCCAAACACGTCTTTTTTTTTGTACACTTTCGCAAACATATTAATATGGACGCAAATGCAGTATAACGAAGGAACAAGCAAACAAGACAGAGGAGAGAGAGAGAGAGAGAGAGAGAGAGAGAGAGAGAGGGAGTAAGCATCCGAAGTTCGCTTAAGATACAATGGCGCAACAGGAGACCATCGATGCCCGCCATCGTTCTCTCCATCGCCCATTGTATCGCCGAATGGTGGTGCAATTTTCGAGGAAAATTATTTGATTTTTCACACACACACCCTCCAGCCTGCCCGCTGCCACCCCCCCATGGGAGCATATATTTTTTATTCTTACTTCCACGCTCACGACCGTGCCGTTAAATTGCAAATTGATGGAAAATGTGCCTGGCGCTCGAGGGGAGGGAGCACAAAAAAAAAACCCCAGGAAGTTAACGAAGACACCGGGACGGGTGAGATAATGATGGGTCGCATGTTTTCTTTCGCCCCACTCGTCCCCGGTGCGGTGATTATTTCCTTCTGCCCCGAGCCCGACTGGGTTGCTTTATTTTCCTTCTCCAACCTGCTGCCTACACAAAGCCTCGGGATGTTAATTTCCGGTCCAGAGTTTGGTCAGATTTGTTATCCGCCCCGTGTCTCACCGGCCGCCAACGAACCCGCCATTCGGATTGGAACTGTTTCGACCGTGTGTACGCTGCTAGAAACACACCGGAACGCTTCCATCATCGCACCAGTAGGCCAAGACGGGCAAAACAAAATGTCTTCTTCACATCATGACGACGTGTCCACACACAAAGAAGCACGTTTGTGTATAAGATTCTAGGTCCCCAAAATGATCCATCTTGTTGCAGTAAACGTGTTTTCTTTTACCATCCCCTTCCCCTCCCTTCCATTCGCACCGTCGATTGTTTGCACACTGCCCACGGGGTTGCCATTTAATCAACTTACTTTGACGGTCACTTCCGCACCACCGCATCCCGCACCGTTTACCTTCCTCATTTTGTCGCACGACGTGCTGCTGACGAGCTAGACGAATCTCAACCACCTACGCCGGCATCACATTGTCACTCCGCAGCTCTAAGTAACGCTTCCGGGCGTTTTTTTCCCCCCACCCTTCTTCGATCAAGTTACGGGGAATGTAAGACATGGTTTTGGTTTTCTTTTGCACCGAGCTAATTCAAACTTTTACCCTTTTTCCGAACGGCGAACACAAAGCGTACGAAAACTGCGCGCAAAATCTTCAATCTCTGTCGATGGCTTCATTGTGGCTGGCTTCTTAACTGGCGCACAAAAGCAAGTGATCAAACTTTACTCTACCGCACTGAGCCAGATACGCTAGCACCTTGCGCGCGATGTAATCCGACCGAAATCGAGCACAATCCATCATCCGATCCGAAAGTGCCACAAGATTCTTCCACCGCTATCTCACGAATATCGATACTTTTCGGTGCGCTAAGAAAACACCGCCAAAGTTTTGCTTTCGGAGGAGGTTTTTGTTTTTACTGCCAGGCCACCCTCACCCCAAACCGGTTTGTTTTGTTTTTAAAAAGAGCTAACCGTGCCGGTGCGCGAAAATCGATAGCACTTCGATATAAATTTCGGAAGCAAAACATCCTAACTATGCTCGGTGGGGCGATGGAAAAGTTTGTCGCTGCCGAACAGAATACCACCGGAAGAAAAAAAAGCATCAAGAAATCGCAGGAAGTTTCACCGTGCGCCGCAGCGCTGTGGAACAAGTGTTCGTGGCGTACTTGTTGCCAGATGCTTCTATTAGTATTGGGCGCTGTCTTTCAACAGTCTTTCTTCGTTGCTCATGTCGCGTCCTGCTTGGCTCAAATTGACTAGAAAAAGACATTCAGAAAATGTGACCAATCCGAATGTGAGCAATGCCGAAATCACCGATTTAAATGTAACGGAACAGAGATGAGCTACTTGCTACATTTTCTACCGATCGTAGTTTATTACAACTTTTTAATTTTTTGATATTATCAAATTTAATTTGGATTAATATTGATGCATAAGGAAAAGATATTTGATGCGAGTATTTGATAATGTTTACCGGAAAGCGCATTATGATTTGAAAGCTAAACAACTGCTTTGCAGCATCTATAGAAAGCTCCTAAAATAGAGTACATTCCATAATAATACATATTTCATCAATAAATGTTCCCAAAAGAATTTTTTAACATAGTATAACTAACTGGCCTAAAGTTAGCATAAGCTTACTCACGGCATTAAACTATTTATATATATATATATATATATATATATATATATATATATATATATATATAAAGAGTATATATATAAAGAAATTAGGCATGCTTGATATCGTAATTTTATTTTAAATTGATTTGTAAATTTAGGAATTTGTAAATTTAATTACTTTAATAGTATTATTATGATTTATTGCTATTATTTTTAACAATTTTTAATGAATTTCTTTCTATATATTACTCTTAAGTGTTTTGCATACAAAAATGGAAAAGTTTATAGTATACTATAACCAATTATAGTATTAAATCTATTGCCAGACAAACCAATTTTGGTAGACGATGGAAGCGTTAAATCTCATGGTAAACAGTGTTCCATTTTACTTCGTGGATCTATATTTTTTTTAATAAACCTCTTCAACACATTAAACCTTCTGCACTAATTACATCAACCTTCCCATTCGATATCGAAACCGAAACAACAATTTAATGACCGTCAAATAATTGTCAACCAACTTATCATTTAAGTGGCGCTTAATTAGCTTTGCCCTGTCACGTCTCGTGATGCATTTTTCGCTTTCCCTGCAATCTCTCTGTTTGTCCGCACACATCGCAGCAAAAACGCCATCGAAAATCCAACACCACTAAACCGCAGCCAAACACTTTGTGAAAATTTAATGAGACAATTTAAGCACCCATTTGATGGCCCTTCGAAGGCTCTTCAGAGAGCTCTTAATAAATAACACCCGAGAAATCAAATATACATCACAAACACACACGCACATCAACGAATGTGGTGAGTAGTAAAAAAAAGGACCAAGCCCAGCCTCAAGCGTGCCAAGCTCTAATGCAAATAACTCCAACGCCGTTTTTCCCTCCTGCTAAGTTGCTCAATCTCATCAAAATCCATCAACCTTTTGCTGCAATAAAACGTTACACGCCGGGCGTCCTAATTCAATTTATTGGAAAATAATTTCCTCACACCTCACTCCTCACACTCCTTGCCGATTGTAAGGATCGTACGGTGTAGGAAAACTAACCACACACACACTTACACATGCCCGGCTCGGAAACGCTTTCGATTCCCGATAAATTCAACAAAACGCTCGTAACACACTTTCCCTTCCCGTCGCACATTCCTCGTTAGACCCTTCCCACGGGAAAGCAGTTTTTGGGGTTCCTTCCCTTGGTGCGGTCGTAGTTTCCGACGGTTCCGAAGGATGTTATGCATATTTTAAACGCATTCGTATCGCCGAATCATTCGGTGGTTTACGGAATTTCGTATTCAAATTGTGTTGCGTATCTGGGTCATCTGCGTGTTCGGGTGGGTTTTCCCCCGTTCGCGGTGGAATGTATCTAACCTCGGCCACCTCGGTGGTGGTCATAAAATTTCCTATGCACCGCTCACGGGACTTCGAACCGAACCGAACGGCCGGTGACACGACACCAAGGGTGGCTGCGGGTTTTGCGAACTTCGAACCCGTAAACCGAACTTCGAATGCGTCCCCCACCCGGTGACGGTCGAGTTACTTCCCAGCGACCGAATCTGTCTTCTATCGACCGGAACCGATCATGCCGTTGCCGTGTATTATTGACAGGAGCAAACCACCCGAAGAAAGTGACGTTTGTGTGAGACCTTCGAAACTCCTTCCCGGGCTAACCACAACGAACCCGAGAACGGAACGACATGTCCATCGGTTGGCACGCCGGTTTCGGCATCGATAAATCATGCATCGCACGTAGACCTTGGAGGTTAGGCAGGGTCTGGAGAATAAAACTATTGCTCAATAATAATAGTTCCCGTCTGGGTCACTGGTGTACGAAAGCTAACCGAGCGTACTCCCGAGCGAGCATTCGGTTCGCGCGGGCTTTAACGAGTACTTCCGTGGTTAACTGTATGATTTATAGGCAGAATTTATGAGCCGGGCGGTCACGAGACACTGGGTGATTTGCACAGGGAACGCTAATAAATTTCCCTCGTCGCCTGTACGCTTCCGATCGGTGGGAAATATTAACAAACAACACATTTTACCTATAACCTCTAAAGGCATGCACTGAATATCTCCAGACGATACTTGCTTGACATGGGTTTGTTGTTGGAGAATTTAGTTCAATCTTTTTTTTTATTTGTTACTTTTCCTTGTTAAAATACCATCCCTTATGCACGTACAACATCTCGCAAAGCAAAACTATCTTGCTCGTGTTTAATGAGCACATCCTTGTCATGGGGAAAAACCACCTTTAAACCACCTACCGTTCGCCCTCCCAGGATCGGGTTGTGGTCCGAACCAAATGACAGAACTTTTCCCCTTTCTTAGCGTCGATTTGGTCCTTGGTAAAGGTAAAACACACGTCCGGATCCAAGGGTTGGACCAGCATCATCAAACCGCACGGGGGATTCTATGGTTCCGAAAAATGTGTGTCACAAAGTTTCACCAGCCCCGACCATTGACGTTGACGGTGAAGCTGGAAAGAATGAACGGATTGATGACCGTTGCCAACCGGTAAAACTGGAACCAAATTCGGATGAAGCAAAAGTTTCGCTCATTTTATTGCCACCCGAGGAAGGGGAGAAGGCAATGTGGGAAACGGGATGAGGCGAGGTGGTTTCTGTGGTTGCCCATGGCCATGCAAATGGAGCTATGTTGCCGCCACCGGCCCATCTAATGATCCGATGCGACGAGTTTATCGTCAAATGACTCGTGAGCATCCATCTTCTAGCGATCCGGAACCAGGCTCGGTATAGTTTTACCAGACGGGCGCTTCCAATGGCATGAACGAACGAAAAAAAACCGTATCCGGAAGGATGCCTGAAGAAATGAGCTCCGATAGGTGTTTGCCTTCTTTTTTCATTTTTTTGTTCCTTTTATTTACTCGATCCACCACTCGATCGCTTCAGCACACGGGGAAATTATGTAAAGTGCGAACGTATGGAAACGAACAGAAAAAAGTACCATCAGTAACAGTGGGTGCGGAGGTCACCACAAAATTGCAGTCTGCCTTTTGCTAGGATAGAAGCGGTGAACGGTGTAAGAGTGGGCGCGAAAAGGAAACGAACACAACCATCGACATCTCGCACACGGCTCGGCTGTAAGTAGAACAGCAAGCTCGTCACTCGTTTGCTTGGTGTTATATCTTACAGTGAGCCGCGTCGGGATCGTACAACAGCATCGTCCGTCCGTTTCCAGCCCTGGTTGAAGTGCGCTTCGGGGACGATTGGGTAAAGTAGCAGAAAATAACAAAAAAAAGGGCAATCCCCTCACACAACGGGGCCCGTTTGGGTGAGACGAATTTCTGCCATCGGGTAGCATAATTTCAATAGCACTTAATCAACTTTCATTCGGCACGGTGATGCGAAACACAAGTGGAAGAGAATCTAGTGCACAATCGCAGAGATAGTTTGAGATAGGAAAGAGGATGTAGAGCAGGGGAGAAAAGGTGTTGCAAAGCAATGTAATGAGATAGCGAAAAGTAAAACGTGAAAAATACGAACGGTCAGGAGGATGCAGGAAAAAGTTAACTAAATTGGGAGCGTCGTAAGCACATATTTTGTGCATGTTATAAAGTAGTTAGAAACAGGTAAAGTTTATTCCCTGTATTTCAGTCACACAAATTTAATTTGCACATTGTTTTACTGGGAATTTTTTTAACTATATGGAGAAACTCAGCTCTGCATCGTTTAATTATTTACATTCAGTTTGTGATCCTGGTATCATGCAACGTTCGTTGTATAATACTAAAGTACAATGAATTTTCACGAATATATTTGTTTCATTCCTCTTTGGGAATTCTCTATTTAGTATCTCTTGAATCATTTCTATTTTATTTCATTTATACTTATCGGTACGATTTAGTAAGTGTTACCAAGATATATGCTGACAAAATAAAATATATCTCATATCAAAAACAAATTTTAATGTTATAATATCGCTAATCAGGTTGATAGATCTTCTTTAAATAAAATAAGAAGTTCTTTTTCAATTTATAAATATTTAAAACAGGTTGTAAATATATTTGTGTACATTTTGACGTATTTTACAAAAACTTGTACATAACGTAACGTATAGTTTTTGGATTTCGAGAGCAGGAAAAATGTTATTTGCTTTACGTTCCATTCATAATAAAAAAAATGAACAAACCCAATTATCACTGGAATATTATCGCTCAAGACTTAAAAAGTATCAGTAATGGAAATACGACAATAATTAAAGGACAATTTACTGAATATATGGCAATTACTTTGAAGTGTTATATCAAACCATTCATCATCATGAATTTAACTACGCCGTGCATAAATACTAGTAAAAAAAAAACAATGAATGCATTTATGAATAACGTTCTGTTCAACACGTGTTATCATTAGCTATCGTATCGCCAAACGTTCTCAATTACCAAAACAGCCTTTGATGTATTCACTGAATGGAAAAGCGCAGTGCGATAGGCTCATTGTGCAACACTTCAAAGCCAAATCTACAGTAAAAGCTCCATGGAACAATTCGAACCCATCAAACAGAACACAAGCTCGGCCTCATTCCGGCATGCCAATTCGTAAAAGTAAACCACAAAACGGCACCAGACGGACGATGCGCCCCCTCAGAAACAGATTTAATTCCCCATCCCACTGTGCCTTCCGCTCCAGCACGTTCGACCCATCCGGGCGGGGCGGGGAAACCATTTTGTGCCCAATAAACCACGGCGAAACCAAAGCCCGGCCCACACCAAACCAGAGGGGAGTCATTAATTTTGTCGCCTTAAATATCACTCATTACAAGGACTTACTGATTTCTGGCTCCGGAACCGAGTGTGTGTGAGTGCTGGGCTTTGTTCGGTCGGACGACAGGCCCCGACGCTCCACGGGGATAATGTTTTCCCAATGTTCCCATTCCCGACAATGTCCACAATGACATATCGCCATCAACAAACGGAGCGCGACATCGGGGTCACGCCTCCGCCGCTGCTCGTTTCTGCTCCAGCTGGAGTGCATTTGATCGTTTGTGCTTTCCACTCCACTCGGCTGTGGTCCATCCATCCTTCATCCGGGATTGCCGAGCGGCTGTGTTTATATTGTGGGCCGAGCCGAGTTCGTTCGGCTTCCCCTTTTGCTTAACCAACTCCCTGTCGCTCGTAAATATGCTGCACCAATCTGTCATCATTTATTGCGCACAGCGGCTTTGGCAGAAAAAAAACATCCGGACAACGATGGGGAGGATGCTGAACGAGCACATCCCACCCTCGGGGTCGTAATGAAGGATAACACCAGCAAAAAGCCGATTATTTTCGCCAATTAAAAATCACGCTCCCTCTGCCCGCACCGAACGACGGGGCCCCGAAGTGCAACAAACGATGCCCGTGACCGTAATAATAAGTGTGATTTCAAAAGATCCGATGGGGTTTTCTTTTTCTGGGGATGACCGTTACGGGAGCGGGGTAGCTGAGCTTTTTTCTTTTGCTTCACACCAACAAAAGAAGCCTCTCGGAATGGGCGAGCGGATGGGTTGGGGGCGAAATGGAATTAAATCTCCGTCCTTTATTTACTCTCCTCCTTGTTTGGGCTCCGTTACTCCGCCGGGGATGATAGTCCGCGCTCGACCGCTGGTCAGAAAGGGGTGTATGTGTATGTGTGTATAAAAGCAGTATTAGTGATAATAAACTTTTCACTTCCAACTTCCAGCATCGCAGCGGACTATCTCCAAAACCGTCGTCCGGCATCACCAGAACCCATACGAAAGCTCATTTCGTTTTCATTCCCAACTCGGACACTCTCTCCCTCTCTCTCTGTCTCTCGCTCTCTCGCTCTCTTCTCTCTATTTCTCTGTCACTATGCGGGCCTAGGCCGTGCGGGAAATTCGGCGAAAGAAAGGAAAACTTTTTCGCTCAACCAAACCCCTGACCAAACCGGGCCCTCGTACTTAGCATCATCTGCTGCTGGTCCAACGCCCAGCTCGTCGCAAACGGACCGTGGGATGGCGTTTGGGTGACGCTTTCGTAATTAGTGAAATTGCTTCCAGTCCGTACGCCCACCGGGTCCGTAGCCCCCACCCACCCACCCGCCCGCCCGGTAATTGGTTGTTCGTTAAGTAAGTCCAGTTCGGTGGGTTCCTGCCCACTTCGGCATTCGGCGGCAAGTCAAACGTATCGATCGTTCGAGTGTCATAAAATTGAGCAAGGCTCTGTGTGGAACGCGCTGGCAGATGCTTATTATGTGGTCGACTATTTGCTCACTGGCAGGAGCCCATTTTTTCATTATTTGTAAAATCTCCGTACATTCGTCGATCATGTGCAACCAGCGCAAAGAGACGAATAGCAATCATTTCTGCAAACAACGTGCTCGAAACTTTCGCTTTTGGTTTTGGTGTTACTCTTGGCGGGTAGCAAAACAGCCCAACCCAACCTGCCACGGGACAAATCGTAGGCAAATCGATATTGATTTTACCATCTCGCCAACGTTATGCAAAGAGCCGCCGGTTTCGAGTGACTGGCCAAACAATTCGAGCCAAAGTATGCACACCGAACGCTTCGATTGGGACGAAAAGAATCCGGCACGAGCTTTTTCGAGTGCCAGAACAATGAGCGCAACACTCAAGTCAATCGTGAAGAGTGGTGGAAGCTCCACTGTAGGTTTTGCATCTGGTGGGATTGACGGTGGACAAACAGAGGGGACAATTTGCGTCATTCATACGCACCGCACATACAACAGCCTGTGAACGAATGTTTGGTTAGGTTCGCAAATATTAACGATAGCAAGGCACAAGTGAACTCAAGCGAGTTCTCACACTTTACTGTAACCTCTGGTTGTTACATGCGTTTAAAATGCCGAGCTGCAATTCGCCTACTAATTGAAAACGTTTAATTCAACAAACTATAAAATTTGCTAACAACCAACGATTAAATCAAATTGTGCTGCATTTGGTTTGCCCCAATGTTCGAATGAACGTGAAGAAAAACGCTGAACTAATGTTTAGCACCGGAAATGGTGAGCAAACTGTTGATTATCCTGCCCAACTGCTCGACCCACGAACCGGACGCTGCCGTGTAAACAGCAGTTTCTTATGCTTATTTTTTCGCTTCAAACCTCACGCTGCAGTCATAAATGTGCGAAAAAACTGCAATACAACCTCATGCTCGTAATTGCTTTCGTGTCTGAAATCAGTTTCCCAAGCGCGACGGAATGGCTGGAGTACGAAGTTTTTCAAAAACTCGAGCACAAAAAAACTATATATTGACCGTTCGCATGCGATCCGGAAATGGGTAGTACCGCGCGTACTGCTTACCGGTTGCACGAAGGCCAGTCCAACCGTCAGATCTTCATCGTGGCAGATAGAAAGAAAAAACCGTGCCCGTCAAGTCAATTTTAATAGCCAAACCTCGGTTCGGCATTTTGAGAGCTCCCGGCGACCATATGGCGCCGTTAATGGTTGGTAGGGCCATTTTGGGAGGTTTCTGGGGCACGCACCTGACTCCACCAATCAACGTTACCGTCGGTTTGGGCTTTTTTTTTTGTTGCTAATCTTATCTGAGGGCCGCTTTTAGAGACCGGCATCGCTGATACTAGACCCGGTTTGTTGGATGGGCAACAGGTTTTGTCAGCTCAGGATATGGGGAGCGTTTCGTCTACAGCGTTCAGAAAAAAAACTTTTCATTTCACCTAACGACACTTAATGACGACATTGTTTTCTAGTATTCACAAGAAAACGGATGGTTAAAGCATCGCTTTAAACACCCAAATGAAACGACGAATCGAAGTAAATGGTTCCAGTATTTCATTAGGCATTTCAATAACACTGCCAGTCAACCATTCACTCATAAGAAAACAATCTGCCGAGCCTATCTTTTGGATCGATTTATGATAAAGTACCAGACGGGATGTTGCAGCTCGTTTCGTCCCAAACCGCCACGTACGCTGGTGGTTCACGCTCACTTAAACAACGCTCAACCCGATGTCTGGGCAATGTAAACTCAATCCTGGCTCCATGGCAACCACATCCAACGCCGTGCCTGGTGCGATGTCGGGCGATAGTGAGTAAATTCCATTACCATCACCTCATCACCTTCTCATCATAAAGGACATTTGGGGCCGCTCTCGGGAGCAGACCAGCTAACGACCACCAGCCCCGGGTCGGCGGTGTTGATGAAACCCGCTAGAATCGCAGCGCTCTGCGGTTAGCTACAGTAAACCAACAGCGTTTTAGCAAATCCACGCCACCGAACTAGACTCGAAACGATCGTTAGTTACTGATTACCGACGGGGAGCCCTTGGAAAGTGACGCAAAGTGGGTTGTGTGCGTGTGCTTGGGCTCGTGCCGGTCGTAGTTGGTTGAATATGGAAACCACATTCCCGCACGGTTGTCTTCGGTACGGACCGGGCACGTCTTGGCGGTGGTTTTCTTACCTCGTTGCGCCATTTTCCTTTCCCCGGGCCTTCCTTGCCTGCCACCCTAGAGTGTAGATGAAATCTCGCCTCAATCCACGGATGCTGCGGTGTTCACACGCTGGTGAGCAGCATTATAATTAATTCTCAACGTTGGATTATACGTATCCTTGCTACTAAACTGTATTTGTCTACCGGGTGGGTAAAGGTGGCCGCATATCATACTCACGCTGCTCCCCCCTGTGTAGGAAGATGTTCCCCGATAGAAATTTCTTAGCAAAACTTATCCACCCAACGGGAGCGAAGAAAACGTGAAACAATTTGTTCTATCTATCTTGCTAAATCATCGTTTAACAAAAAAAATCATCTCCAGAAAGGATTACTATTTGCAGAGTAATATTTACAAGCACGGTATGGTAATGTGTGTGTGTTTTGATTATTTTGTAAACGAATCTCTTCTCCCCTTCCCTTGTGTGGCGCAACGCTCCGTGATGATTTCTATTGCAAAAGCATACATTTCAACGAAAAGAAAATGGAGAACGGTTCCGTCTGCGTTTGCATTCGCTCTTATATCTCTTATGCTAATTATGATTAATTCCTTACTTCAACAGAAATTCATATCAAGTTTCAAGAATCCAATTTCGAGTCATTCAACACAGCCTACCTAATTTGTGCACACGGCTTGCTAAGATGTATGTGAGCTGTCAAAGTTGTTTCGTGTTTCGGAAGCCATTTTTTTGTTTTTCCACCTAATTTACGTTTTTTAGACTTGGCGTGTTTTGGTCTCTAAGAAAATGTCAAAAGGCGTATTAAAACTTTTTAAAAAATATTTTAATTTCTTTTTGTTTTTGGGGGATGATTATTTAAAATTCGTTTACTAGCAACGCTAGGAACGCGCGTTGTATCAGTTTTTTTTTAACTTTTTTACGTGTTCTAAAGCGCTACATTTACCTATTCTTTTTTTAACACTAAAACACATTTTATCATGCCTCTAGAGCATTCTCGACCACTTTCGCCATATAATTGGATTTCCAGCACTTCTTTGCCGCTCCCAAAAGTGTACCTGCCACGGTATGGCAGGTAAAAATAAATACCGGAACTTTACCCATTTAACCCATTTCCGGACGGGCGTACCGTGCCTCATTTTTTTTATTTGTTTCAACCGTTTCTTCCCCTACGAAATCGTTCAAACCGGGTGTGGGGTCTTCGTTCGGTTCGTCCTGCTAGCGAAAACCCTCGTAACGATGTAGAAGGTGGTCTTCTTTACCATTCAATGGCGCCCATCCGCGTATGTCCTCACACACACACACACATAGGCACAACTGCCGCAATCAACCGCAATTTCATGCGCTTGTTTAAATTTGATATGTAAATTTATCCTACCGAAGAAAGCGCAACCAAAACCCGGTGGGTTTTCGCTCGGGATGGCCCGCAAGGTGGTCGCCCGGGATAAGCGGTTTCCTGGGGGTTCCGGACGGTTACAGCCCCATTGCCAAATGGCCAGCAGTGGTAGAACGATAAACGGAAAACGCGCACAAGGGTGGCACAAAACAACGGCTGCAGGCACAGTGGGAAATCTCCACACTTTACAGTCTTGTTTAAAGTAGGCTTAACACCCTCCGCGCACGGTACGTGTGGTCATATCTGTGCGAAAGATTTCTGTTGTGTAATCTAGTTGTTAAATTGTTTCATTAGTTCTACGTTTATAACTACATTACACGCGCCGAATGAGTTTTCCGTTCCGGTTTACCCCACCCATCCGTTCGTAACTGGCGACCCCGGCGACGAAGCTAACCTGAGAGCGAACTCGATTACCTTTTGCCGCGATATTAAATTGACCGCATCGTGCAATCGTTTCCATTTTTTTCTTTTCTACCCCGAACTCAACTGTCAGCAAAAACAAACTTGACCGTTCGACGTATTTTTCATTCCCCTGGCTGTATAAGGAAAAGAAACATCGAAACAAACACCCACGAAAAAGATAAACAAGCATAATCTCAAACAAGCAACGAACAGTGAAGGTCGTCGAAGAGGATAAGGATTAGTGTTGGATTAAATACTGTCACTCAGAGTCGCGGGATTGCAAGCTAGCAAGTTGGAAATTTAAATACGCGATGGCATAGTAAGCACAAAAAAAACTCAACAGCAAACCTTTTAGCACCAACCTAGTGGTGCCGGTGGAGAACACCCCGGGCGCAAGGATTATCTTTCCGGTTGCGTCTTCACCTGAGCTAATAAAGTTAAGCCGCCCCAACTGCAGTGCGGGCGCTTTTCCCGCTGCCCCGCGCGAGCAGAAACTTCACGATGAATTTTAATCATACGAAAAGCTATTAAAATTCCGCCCGGACGGAACTGGTGTTTTAATTACGATGCAATATTAATATCATTAACATAATGGTTTTGTGTGTCGGGCATTGCATTTTTTTGTAACTATAACCATGCTCTATGTTTTAATCGCTACGGGTGATGTGAATAGTGAAACGAGGTAGAAAATAATAGAAATAAAAAACATGCCTTTTGTACAGAATGATATGGATAAAAATGGAAACGTTTTTTCTAATGTTTGTATTGTAATATAACGCTGTTTCATTTGTTTGATCAACTTTAAACCATTTGAACCAAAAATCACCCCTCTGCTTAGATCAGCATAAATGACAAAAGTAAAACTATTTCGTGCTGGTAATGAAGAAAGAAATGGGCCTTATTAAAATGCAATTGCCCAACTCTGCCCACCCGCTGAGCAACAATAATCGCTACCCCAATCGAATGTCCATTAGAAAAGTTTAAAGCGTACTTTAGCCATTAACAAATCTCAGCACGACACACCACCACCACCAGCTGGACACAGTTCGCGGCAACAAATGAAATCACTTTCGGCAAACCAGCACACTTTCCCGGTTTTTTAAATGGAATCCCACCACGAAACGAAAAAAAAAAGAAAACCCGAAAGAAACTCAAAACCACTAACACCGGAACTTTATGAAGCCACATTTCTAATTCTCACGCAACCAACCGTTCGCGCGGCCCCACACTGTGACAGCCAGCTGTGGCCCGAAATCCCGGTTGGGGCTCCGGAAAAAGGTGCCTCACCACCTCCACCACCCACCAGTCACAAGGGGTCAGGACATAAATTTGTGCACTTTACGATCGCTGCGACGTGCGCTGCCGTGTTGTGGGCTGCCCGGGAAGAGATTAAGCATGTTTTGTGCTCGGTTCGGCGTGCATGGCGATGTTAATGCTTGCCCAAAAGGCGCGCGCCTTTCCTTCGCACCACACAGAGCACAGAGAAGCTCCACCACCGGGCAGAAGCAATCTTTGCAGAAGTCGCTTCGCCGGTCAGCCGGGGATGGTTAATGGCAGTACGTTTGCTTATCGCGACGGTTTGCTACACGCTGCAGTTGCCCAGTAGTTGCTTATTGAAATGGTTGCTGTACTGAGCACGGACGGCATAGGCGGCATTGATATAAATGTGTGCCGTCTTTTCCCGGTCGCTGTTGCTGCACCCGGAGCGGTTGGTGTTTTCTAAGCTAGCTACAAAGCAAGAATTTCTATCTAATTTGTACTATTTAATACACCCCATAATCAGGCCCACCAAGGGAAAGCCCCTGCCCAGCGAACGTACTAATTCGCTGTACCCAATGGGACTGACTGGAATGTGTAATCCTTTTGCTTCTAATTCGTTTATCTGTACAACACGTCCCCCTCGGGGTAGGGTGGCAACCCAATAAGCACCGATTCGTCGACAATAAATCTTAATGCTTGTGAACGTTTACTCGCTCCTTCACCCCCCCCCACCCCCCCACCCCCCACTCCCCCGGAACGGAAAGCTCATGACAAGCGGACAAGCGGCTCCTCCGTCATTATAGAGAAATCAATTTGCCAGGTTCATTATGTAAAGGATACCCCGGGTATGCCCGGGTTCTACCCTAACCAGACAGCGATACATTCCGCACCATATGCTACCGCCTCCTTGCTAACTGTGTTATTCTTCGATAACGAAATTACGTCTACGGGTATGAAAACTCGATCAATCTACCCGCGCCCTGGTGGGCTGAAGAACACGCGGCACTGGCTGGCCCCTAAACCCTAAACCCATCTTTATTGGCTAGCCTAGCAATAGGCTCCGTTCGACCCAGCTAACGAACTAACGGAAGGTTCGGGAAAAGAAACGTGCCGAAGGTGTCGGAAAACCCCGCGTTTGGGGTCGGGGAAGGGAAAACGAGGACACGCCGCCAAAAACAATACGCTCGGCCCATCAATCATCCATTCGTCAATTTTCATTACGACCAAACTCGATCATTTTCCGCGCACTCCACGCACCAATCGTTCATCCATTTGCGGGCTTCCATTCCATTTATATCCGAGTGTGCCCGCGCACGATTCATTCATTCAACCCAACCAAACCCCACAAACCCCGGCAAGAGGCGAAGGGTCGCTGGCAGCTGACTCTGTCCTTTCGTTAGCCAACCCAGCCCCATCCAGACGCATTCGCACGGCCACCGGGTTTTTTTTTGCCACGGCAAGCGTTAATAATTGATGAGTTAATTACTGAGAAGAACCGACGTACCGTACCCGCGCACCATTCGTGGCAAACTTTTCCATCTGTTCCGTGTCGCAACCGTCGCACTCGCTTCCCGTCAGCTCTTTTTCTACTAAGTGATCGATACCGGCGCACGCACACCGTACATGGTCGGAGTAATTGCGGTAGAAGGCAAACAAAGAAAGAAAAAAAGTTACACGATGCCTCTCGGATATCCTCGGCACATCTGGGACAAGTTTTCTCGTGCCCGATTCACCGGACCGGACTCGGGCTCTCGGACACCGTAATCCCTCACAAGTAACGCATAAACAAAAGGAAACGCTCGGTCCGGACGAAACCTCTTCGCAGGCGGAAACACTACGGAGGCGCACATTTGTTACACATCAAACAAACAGAACGGCTCTCAACAACTCTCGTAAAGGGTTTCAAGACGCTACGCTTTCCACGATTCCCCATTCTCCACCTCCTTCTGCTTCACTAATGGTCATTATCTTTGTTTTAGTACCGCTCGTGCTATAGCAGTGTCCCTCTAGCAGCCCCGGTTTCGAGGAGATGGTTCGAAATTAAGTAAAAATCAATACCCTCTCGCACGCAACGAAAACGGCAAGAGTCCCCGGCAGCGGTATGGGGTGCGAAATGCGTGAAGTGCGGGAAGTTTGCCAAAGTCAAACGCTAACAGTGTTTTGGCGATTATCCTTTAGGGGGGGGGGGATATGTTTGGGCGGAACATGCCGCCCTTGTGCGCATGAGGACCCTTGCAAAGGGTCGGATCGGAAAAGATTGATTTAGGTAGCTTTCGATTTTTATTAGGAGCATACTGCACGAGTGACATCGAAAGTGAATAATTTCCTCGGTTTTAACAGGAACAATGGTATTAAGGACAAGGGCATGAAGGGATCGATAAGCGCTTCGATAAGAGCTTAAAATGTATTAGAAGTGGTCAACATAGGCATTGAAAACTAGTTTTAACGCAGATAAAATTATCACGAAAGCAAATAACATAAATATTTATTTTTAAACCTAAAAACTAGCCTTTATACTATTTTACTCATGAGTTAAAGAGCTACAACGTTACTCACTCGCAGACACTGGTGTGACTTCAGACGACCACAACTAGTGGTAACTAAATGATTACGTTTATTTTAAATATCAATCTTACTTACTCAATCCTACTTTACGTCCAGCTTTTAGTAGCAGATTTATTCCTTTCGGATTTGTTCACATTAGGCAGTAAAAAAACTAGTAAGCTAGTAAAAAAAAACGTTCAACATAGCTAGTGGGTTGAAAAATAGTGGGTTTTTGAAAGTACGTTGAGAAAAATTCCATTTAATATGTAACAAGTCATTCCGGATTAAAACACTTTCCAAGCATTTCTTTGCTAATTCTTTGAAAGGAAAATTCATGTTTTTTTTTTGTAGTTCCAGCATTGCGTTAATTTAATACCCATAAAGGAGAGGCATTATTAGGCATTTTGGTGAGAAAATCGGTTTATTTTACCAAAAGCCGTTTGCTGTTCATTTTCGATGGCATAGTAAAACCTAATATTTCTTTTCATTCAACGCAAATTTAATCAAACTTAAAGTGTGATGTTGAGCGCAATAAAAAAAATGAAACACATTTTTCCCAAAACGATATAATTGCTGAACAAATAGAGCGCCACACTTAACTTTTTTCGACACAAAGCCTTCTTCGACGCTCCTGCACGCCAAGAAGCAGCTTGCTGCTGCCGTCGAACGAATACGAGTGGAATGAAAACTTAATACAGGTCAACAACTTTAACGCTCAAACGCCCTCCCCTTGCCCTTTCCCATCCCCGTGAAGAAAGACGACTCAAGTTTGCTGTATTATTTCGGACACGGTTCAGTATCGCACCGTTCCTTCCGTACCCGTGCGGCCCATCGTAAACGAGACAATGGCAAACTTCGACGCAAAACGAACGTCAACGGGAGATGAGTCCATAAACGATGTCCGTCTTGTCCATCAACACCGCCCAACGTGGGTTGCCCCGTCCCGCGTGGGTTACCCAGTTGAAGGCGGGGTTGAAAAATTTACTTTACCGGATTATGAACGACAAAAACCGGCTCGAGTGCCACTCGCACCGACCGAAACAGGACGACCTGCTGGCGGCCTTAGCGTAGAGACGTGTGTTGTTTTGTCGTCCGTTTGGCATTTTCGGCTGCTAGTCGTTTGTACGATACGGAGGTAAATGGTTTCGGCACCTTTCGCCCCGCCACACATCGTTACAATCCGTCGTGCACACATACACGCGCGGTGCGATACTTCAAGTATTGTGTACTTTATCCACTCAACGTCGTGCGATTTTTGGCCCTATGGTACGGATTTCCTTCGGCCCATTTTGGGGATGTGTTTTTTTTTTGGTTATTGTTTTTTTTTTTCTTTCGTTTCTCCATTCGCCCAACGGGAATGGTTTGAGTACGAAAAGAAAAAATGGAAACGATGCGATCGTGATCATCATCATCATCTTTCAGTGATTGTTGTTTGCCTTTCGCTGCGGTTCGTTAGCGCTCCGTAACCCAGAACGGTGACGACTGTTTGAAAAACATACTTAACGCAAACGATGATAGCCTTAACGCTAATGCTTTCTGCTGGTATCTCAACCTTCAGCCACTTTCGGAACTGTACACGGCACGGTGAGCCACGGATGGCATTATTTTCCAGTTTTTTTTTATTTTGCTTTGCTCTGCTTTTATTCTTCCAAGCCAATTACTGCCTATTTTTCACACCATACACGACGAACGCACAATCCTCGGTGGTGCGAGCGCTCACCGAGCGACAGCGAAATGGTACCTCGCCTCAATGAACGAGACATTTTACATTTTATTCCACCCGACCGCGTTCGCTAAAAGTCAAATTACCCACGCCGAAGGAAAATCCGCCCGCCCGATAATTGTAAACTGTACTGTCTGTGTGCGGGTTTTGGCAAAACGGTGCTCCTTGCCGAGCATGTGTGATAATAAAATAATTAACGCACCCGTTTCGGGCAATTTCTCGGGCGATTCTCATACCGTTCGTGTCGCTAAATAATAAACGTCCCAACAGTGTGGAAGCTTCGGCATGGCAGAACAGGGCAACCTCCCCCCGGGCACATAATCAGTTCGATGACAGTCTCTTAACGAAGGTTGGAGCCGAATAAAAAAAAACATCCCAATCGTGATCGTGATGAGGGTTTCATTAGGTTTTGTACAGCAAGCGCACGGCTTGGAATGACAATTTCGAAAGCTTCTGGAGGGGGTTTAGCAGTAAGTACGAAAAGTTTGTTAAACAAACGGTCACCGTCGGGTTTGTGAGCCTAGCAGTGCAAACAATGCGATAACTTTACGTGAACGGAATGGATAATTTGCGGCAAATGCTTTTACTGCGTAATGAGTATCACGAAAACGTGATGATAATAACGTTCTATTTTATTGTTTATACAATTTGTAAAACCATACGCAACAGTTTGAACAGGCGTTGGATGTTTCCAGTGTTCTACATCAACATCAGCTTAAAATTGAGCTACTTCGAATTGGTTTTATAAATTTCTGCTGCTAAGATGAATCTATAAAACCCAAATCTCTGCTTTTCACGTGCTTCCTGCCCACAAATAACCATGCGTCTCCATTGTTGGTGGCCAAAAAAAGCCCCATTTCGCATAGCTACAACCACCACTGATTTACTCTGTGCAACCAAAAGCGAAACAATTTAAAACGATTTGTATCTCTTTTTTGGCATTTTTCGTTTTAATAAATGCCCCCAACTTTAGCCTTGATTGAGGACAATCAATTTACCGTTCCCGTTCCAGTCGTACCATTTTGGCACCCAACCGTGACTAAGCAACACTTAGGCGCGCGTAACAGGCAATGACCACCGCGCTGATAAACGACCGGGTGGAACGCAGAAAATTGTTGGATTCCCCTGGGCAGGGGCAGAAAACGATCCATCCACGCGCATTATCCGCCACCGACCACCAGGTGCCTCCACTGTCGCTTGATATGAAAACGCGCCTACTTTGTTTATCGCGTTCGACTTCGGGCTTCGACGGCGTGTTCGCTTCAACACTCGCGATCCTTACTTTTGCACGAATGCCGTCTTATGAAACCGTGTCGATCTAGGTTATTGAATTTTTCCAATTTTGTTTTTTGACTTTTTCACAAAAAAAAACAATCTCCACCCCGCGGCAATCGGGGTCCGTTCGCCGAGCGATCGTTTCAACTTTCGCCTCCGGTAGCATCCGGAACACGCGACCACAACCGCGCGCACGCTTCAGAGGGAAACAATTTTCCGGAACCATTTTCGCGCAAAAGATTGATGATGGGTTAGCGGGTTGGCTAATTCGTTGTTTACCCTCCGGCAGGGTGTTGGGGGAGATAGAAAGGGTGGGCCATGAGATTCAGCGTACACGTCCGACTGGTGGTGAAAATTATTCGCCCATGAAACGAACGCCGCCTGGGCCAGTTCATAGCCGAACGTACGGCCGTTTATTAGATTACACTTCAGACTGTGCAAACTTTACACCACGCGCGAACGCGCACGCTGGAGTGAACGCAAAACGCAAAAAAAGGGTTCGCTTACTCGGGCATCCGTTGTGCTGACCAAGCCCACCCTGCTTGTGCCGTAGGCAGCGTGCAGGAAACGGGAGTGGCACACGCGGATGCAAACATTCACACCGATGCTACTAAACCTTCACACTTGTCACGAGCGTTCTCCGCCACTCTGCCGGCATTAATTGGAGCGGTAATTTTATACAATCACTTGCCATAAATTTTCCACCCAATTCCGCCAGCCGTACCGCGGTGGGCGGTGTGCCCAAAGCCGACCCAACCGGCAACCGACGCCGGGTTCGCCCGTCTGACGTACGAAAACAAGCGTCCCTTTTCGCGTTTCCCAACGCTCGAATTCGGAGAACCGCACGGCTCTGTGAAACCGAGCCTATTTTCGTGCCATCCCAAAGCTGTCCTACCTCACCCGAACACCGACCAGACCGACGCAACGAACCTGCTTTATGATGAATTAACATGCAAAATGCTCACTTTCGCTACACCACTCGCGAGCTGGTTACGTACGGTGCGTACGGCAACCGCAAGGGCGCTTTCCAGGGAGTCCGGCTCCTTTGCGAGCAGTGTCTGCGTGTACTAAAATATGACGCTATTTCCATTAGTAATAGGCTCCACCTGAAGGCTGGGAAACACCACAATCAACCTACGACATGCGACTTCGTGTTGCCGCTACCAGACCGTCCGACGCATGGCCTCAAATGTAACGTGTTTTAACCGGCTCCATCTCACTTTTCTACTCCGTCTCTTTCCAACAGATGAATTTTGCGAGGACTACCCACACAATCTCATCCCGACGCCCGGCTACTGGATCGAGTGTTCGCGTCAGAAGATCGCCTTCCCAAACCAGCACACGATCTGGGACGACAGCGAATCGGAGCATGAGGATGCCGCCCGGGGCATCACCGTGGAGCCGCAGCTAGAACGCAACTGCAGCGATCTCTACGAGGACGACGAAGATTCAGACAACGTGCCAAGGTACGTCAAACATCCCCTCCGATCGCATGATAAACCGCAGTTCATCAGTGGTCACTTGGCCCACGTTTTTTCCTAGCTCCTTGCACGCGACGAATGCTCATCGCACAGGAGGAGTATTAAAGTGGCTTCCTCCTTCTTACTGAACCCTCTCTTCTGTATCATCCCACGCCTGTCTCAGTTTATTTGCTCACTTTCTTAAACGTTCGTTTCTTTGTTTCGACGAATTTCGCAGGAAAAAGACCGCCATCGAGGAGCAATGGGAACAGCAGCAGGGCTTCGAGCTGACCTCGGTCGAGCAGGAAACGTACGAAAAGTACTTCTACGGTACCGAGCACTGGAACTACTTCACCAACGACGAGGACCTCGGTCCGGTCATCCTGTCGATCAAGCAGGAAACGATCAACGGGCGCGATCAGTTCCGCATCCTAGTTAGAGCTATCTCGTACACCGTACATGGACTGATACCAGCCTCCTGTGTTTTTGCTGATAGGTAAATTGAGTGCCCGTGGGAAATTTTTCTTCCTGTTCACATGAAGTTTAACGAACTGAAGTTGTAATTACAGGGTTTCGAGTCATATAAGGGAGTAATGGAATCGGTAGAGAGAATGTGTCAACCGGT
>KI915040.1:22943554-22956054 GCA_000473445.2 Anopheles farauti
TGCAACATTCTCTCTACCGGTTGACACATTCTCTCTACCGATTCCATTACTCCCTTATATGACTCGAAACCCTGTAAATTGTGGATTAATTTGTCTAAAATATCTAAATAAAAGTGTACAAAATTCACCAGCTATTATTCAGAGTACATTAACAAAAAATATCAATAATGGATTTTTCAATGCACTTGTTGTCAACATTGCATACATTCTGGTGAAATAAACGAACTCATTGACTAATATTCATACCAGAATGAAACAATTGCTAGGCAGTATTTTGTCGCTGAGCTTTTTGGACACAATTTGGTCAACCTGAATTGAAAAAAAATATTTTCCAAAAAATCTCTTTGAAGTATCATATAATGAAAACTATCTACAATACTATAAAACCTTGATAACAGTCTCAAATTAATGGTTTATTGCATGCTGACTAGAACGCAAATTTGGCTGCCAGTAACAAACTACACGATAGTAAAATAATTTCCTCCATCTTTCCATTTCCAGGTATAATAGGGAAGAAGTAGTTAGATCGTTAGGTAAGGAAGTAAATCTGAACCCACCGCTAACGCTGGGACAGTTGCCCGATACACCGGAAGAGCTTCTTAAACTGGATCAGGTAAGCACACGGGCTCGGCCGACCGCTGGCACGGAGCCAGCGGAAAAAAAACTCGCGCGCTCTAACGCGACCGTCCAATATTTCTTTCGCAGGTTTTCATAAAATCTGAGCTGAAGGTGGGCGTGATCTACGTCAAGGAGGGTCAATATACCGAAGAACAAATTTTAGACAATAATGAAAATTCACCGTTATTTGAGGAGTTTTTACAGCTACTAGGCGATAAAGTTAGGTTACGAGGTTTTGATAAATACAAAGGCGGCCTTGACACTGTTCACGATTTGACAGGTAAGTGGTGGAGAAGGGGGGGGGGGGGGGAGTGGGCTTCCGAATCCCGAACCGAACACCGAAATTAATCTGCTTTCGTTTCCGTATCGTTGCAAACCACCGGAAAACAAAACAAAATACAAACCCGAACCGCAGGACTTTACTCGGTTTATACAAATTGGCGTTCGATAGAGATAATGTTCCACGTATCCACGCAGCTCCCGTACGAGAAGCACGACCCGCAGAAGCTCCAGCGGAAGCGTCACATCGGCAACGATATCGTCTGCGTGGTGTTCCTCGAGGCGGACAACACCGCATTCAGTCCGGCCTGCATCAAGAGCCATTTTTTACATACGTTCATCTTGGTAAGTAGCCAACGGGTGTCTGCCGGCAAATTATTACCCTTTCGGTGCCAGTGTCCACCGGTGCCACTCCCACTTACATAAAGCTGTCGGTTCGGAGTGGAACGAAGCTACGGAACCGTATCCATAGGCTACCACCACATGCGGTGCAAGCAGTATGGAACGCGTTGTTTAGGCCCGTGCCTTGCCAGAGACCGGTGTTGCTGTCGCACGCAGCGTACTGTCACGTGCTGCACTTGTAGTTGTGGTGGGCTGTGCTATAGCTTGAATTCTGGCGTCCCAATGTGTTGCTACCGTTTCCGACCTTACCCACCCGTGAAAGTGTAGAGCTCGGGCTGAATAATTTGTTCCCGTACCGATACCGAGGGCGGAAGAACTTACCATTATTTTTATGACAGTGTTGGCTGTTTTCACCTACACACCAAGCGATAACAACGCCAATGGTAGGAGGGAGATTCGATTCCAGCCGCATCCGTAGCCGCAGATCCTGCCGGTGTAATCACATACCGCGCGACATCGGCGGTGGATACATTATTTTTTAGCTTGTTGGCGCTGGTCAGCCGGTTCGCCGGTCGCACTAACGAGGTTGTGAACGCAACGTCTGCATTTTGAGCGTGCAATACACTACAGCCACCCTCGGTACCGGCTCCCGGCTCCCGCCATTATTAAGAGTAGCTTTCTGTCCCGGTGGGTTCGTTTCACTTGACTTCATCCGTACCCGGCTGGTACGCTTTTACCATGGCAACCGTTGACCAGATCAAAGCGTGCGGCGTTAAGAGGATGAAACCTCTAACGCACACCGCCACAAATACAGCCTTCTGGCCGGGGACCATCAGTGCCCCGGTTTCGCTTTGAACACGAAACGCATTTGCAAATCGCGAGTCTGTCTGACGATCTCTCGCATACATGAACTGTGCTAGCGCCATCGAGAATCATAGAGAGCAGACCGTGCTCATACCGACTTAGCAGCGGGTTGTAACTGACCACGGATCATGTCGTTCGCTTTCACATCGAAGCTTATCAACGCCAAACCAGACCCGACGAGCGATGGGAGCACGACGGTCACAGCGAGAAGGGATAGTTTCATTCTTCAGCTCCCTGCTGAATTGTTTCTATTTACTTGCGAACTTTATAGAGGTTTACTTCCCTCACTTGGACTCGGGCCAGGATCCGAGCCATTGGCAAAGTAGCGTGTGTGTTATCAACACTTTGATTAAATTCGCGTAGCTGTTTGCCAGCCCAAATTCCAAATAAACAACGCTAGAACGATGTTAGTAACCGTGATTTCAGCATTGCAGTGCAAGCTTATTGGTTAACTAAATTAGCTAACGACTTTACTAGTGGTTTTCATGAAATTTGTGATGAAGATTTTTATGCAAATAAGTTATATAACGATAGTAGAAATCTGTTTCTGAAAGAAAGGGACAGTAAATTTTTATGCTGTTTCACTTGTTACCGGCAACTAGACTGAACTCCTCTCAGTTAAAATATTTCGTTGGAATATTTCCATGAAATATTTCTCACACAAGTGCATTTACAGAATTTTACTGAGATGGAGATCATTTTAGCAGACAAAAACAGTCCAAAATAATAATATATTATCTGTACAACTCACCAAGTTATAATAGTCAAATGAATAATAACTCTCGCCATTTTCGATTGGGCCGATTTTGTTAAGCGCTTACTGTACATGTTAAGAAAAGATATTAAATGTTTTATTATGTCATATGCAGTTTATAATACGCTTCAAAATATTAATTTTTAACCAATTTGATTAAATAATGACCCACATAACTGTTTCCCGAACATTTTGGAACAGCTTTCTTTCAATAAAATTGAAATATAGTTGTGTTTTTTTTTTTTAAATTTTTTGAGGGGTTGATAGGAAAAGCTGCATGATAGAGCAAATAAAATATTTAACTTTGCTTGGGAGTTCTCTGAATTTCCTACCGAATTCATGTATTTGCTCCACTTTCCGTGCTCCGGTTTTGTGTCTACCTAGACAAGGGTTGGTTTTTTCCTCATCATCCACTCAATCTTCAAAAATTAATGTACCAGCACCGGCAAATCACTCTTCCATCCACAACAAAAACACACAAATTGGGCAAACAGTAAGCACTACGCACTGCTCCTTTTATCGTACTCTCTTTGATCTATAATCTCCCCACAATCTACAAATCGGTTACCATTTTTCATCCGAAACGGACAAACCGGGTAAAGGTGGAACCCGAAACGAATTACCTAACGGGAGTGTGGTACAGCTGGGTTTCCATAATACCTATTCAGCGCACTAAGACCACAGCCAGCAGGTCCGGGAGCCATAAATAAGTTGACCGAACCATCGAACCGGAACTGGGAGTGTGCTTCGAGTGCAGCATGAAAAGCTAGCGGAAGCGGCTGGCGGGGTGGAAGAAATTTAATGATCATAAGTTTTTTTTATGCCACTGCTCACATTTTATGCACAGGTTCGGGTTCGAACCGGCAACAGGGAGAAAAACATAGAGGGAGGGAGCGGTCAGGTTGAGTAAGGGACGGTTGTGAGACACTTTATTTATCCTTCTTTTTGTGCCTTAGTTTGCCTTTTTGCATCCACTTTGCTACCTCCGTACAATGGAGGCGCCTGGTCGTTTTTGTCCACCGGCCGTATAACCACTGCATAAAAATGTGTTCCTCCTGCTGCCAGATGCAGACCGGACCAAACACAAATTGTGCTCTCCGTGCCCTTTTGCTTGCCACTGGGGCTGGGGCCGGGTTCGAGCACGAGGGTTGATTTGATGAAGGATGGGTAAAAAATCTGTTTTACCGTCGATTTATCTCCACCCGTCCGATCTCGGACACGTTCGGTTCATCAGCTCCGGTGTGAATTTTGTGGCTGACGGGAGGGATACGAACCTCACGGGTGAGGGCGAACCAAGGAAGTAAGCAAAGTAAGTGACCTCATTCTCAAACAACCACCCGTTTCCGCCCGCAGGTTCGTGTCTCGGCTCGCATCAAGCGGAAACCGACGCGCTACGAGGTTTCGGTGGTGACGCGCGATGAAGTTGGTGCCTACAAACCGTATCTCTGGGAGCAGTCGGTGTTCGAGAAGGGTCCGATGTTTAGGTAAGTCCGCCCGTCCGGTGCGGTGATGCACCTCTCCGACGCTACAACTTTTCCCCTTTCCGCAGGGAGTGGCTGCTGACGAAGATCGTGAACGGCGAGCGGGCATCCTACTCGGCGCCCAAGTTTGCCCGCATGCAGGAACGCACACGGTCGCAGATGCTCGAGGACATCGTGGCCAACCTGGCCAACCACGCGGAAACCGGACAAATCCCCAAACCGTACCGAAGGGGTTCGTGGAGACCCATCGGTGAGGATCCTTGCATGTTACGAGTGACAGTTAGTTGCTGTATGCGACTCTATGTGCCGCATAGTATGTACTTGAAAGCTATCTCTCTCTCTCCTTCTCTTTCTTTCTCTCTCTCTCTCTCTCTTGATCTCTCTCTCTATTGCAAAAGACATACTCACGCCCACAGACTCGCACTTTCTCTCTCACACAAATACTGGCTTCCTCATACGAAATTGCACACGTACGTTACGGTCACCTTATTCGCCTTATCAGAAGTGTTACATCTTATGTTTGTTGTTTTGAGCCCCTTCGCCTTCACCCTTTCCCCTGGATAAGTTAAACCTCTCTTAAGTTGTTTTGTGTTTTGTGTGTTTTTGGCCTATGTTTCGTTTTATACGATCCCCGTTCGCTTTATGACCAACACGATACAACATTAATTGGCTAGATTCCTTCGCTGCAAACTTCCGTACTCATACAAACCACACTACTGCTGCTTTCTGACCATCGCTTTCACAATGTTACTTCATCGTCGTTCTAATATTCTCCCCAATATTAGCAGGTTTTATTGGCCGAAGAGAAAACCGTTGGCACAGTTTTATCCTTTAATGAACCGTTTGCCCCCTCCGTTCGTCAAATTGCTCAACGAAGCGCAATAACTCATTCAGTCGAAGTTAAAGCTTTACTTTAAAGTGAATGAATTGAGAGTTGGTAATTTCAAATCAATTTAATTTGCTTTCTTTCCAACACATGCCGTGCAGCTGGTGTGAAAAAATCATCTATTTTTTATGAAAACAAATTAACATAATTTTTTGGATCTGCATTCGTAATATTTATGAACTTGATAGATAAAAGTTTTCTAAGAAAATAATTATTTCTGGTATTATTGCAATATAGCTTCGTTTTGAATAATACTTGCTTAATTTGACTAAGCAAAACTTGTTTTACCACATAAATGCGATTTTATAGTATCATTCGCCTGAAAATATGCAATTTAATGTTCAACAATTTCTTTCTGAATGTAACAGTTTTTAGATTCCAAATTTAATTTCAATTCTTCCTGAAGACACTATCGTGAGGTTACTAATAAAAAAGCTCTTAAGTAACGATTGTAAAATTTACGAACAAAGTTACTTTCCAAAGTGTGCACCACCATAAAATATTAATTTTAACTAGTGCTGCTTACCTAACGCAGACAGCAAACTATGTAATGGCTGGCTGCAAAGTAGTCACCCTTTCTTGCGGCTTGCAGCTTTCCACCGACCTTTGACCACGGCTTCACACCGCGCGGAAAAGTTTAAAGTTTTGCAACCATTTCTCGCCCACCCAAAGTCTAAGTAAGGTTTACAATGAACCGAACTACGGCAGAGTAAATGCGGTGGAAAATCGTCGTCCCTTCGTCGGGTTGGCCAACGTCCACCGACGTGAAAATCTATCGCTCCCCTGTCCGCTTCTGCCGCTTTACGGGCAATTAAATTAGGAGAATTATTAAGCTCGCTGCTAAGTGAAACATAAAACTGGCATCCACCGCTGGCGGTGGCGCTTTGGGGTGGTGGCACCCGCTTTCTCTTCCCGCAACGGTGTCGAAATTTTCGAACCAAAAAGATCCAGAGTGAACTTTGATGTCGCCATTCTCATGAGCTCCTGTCGAACCATTAGTAATGTAAACATGCCCGATCGCGGGTGTGGAAAAGATTTAGAGGACAGTAAGGCGACCTGTAAGAGTGAATAGACTCCCTGACAAAAGGGGATTGGCCGCTAAAAGTCCGTTTTCGGTGTTCGCCCTTCCGGAGGCTCATTTACGGTCGAGTTACAGCGATTCCAGCCCGTTACCGGGCACCGTTACCATGGTCACCACTATGGACACCGGGAGCGGCAAACTGCCGCGAAACGGTTTCCTCAAGCTCAAAGCGCAGAGTTTCGCTCCAAAAAAAAAGGGTGACACTATGCTGGTCACACCGACGGCATAATGCGGCACACGAGCCACACAAAAATACACCGTAACTTGATACCTTTCCGTAGCGCAGCCGAAGCGACGGCGAAAACCCCGCCGGGAATGGACTCAATGGTTTGCAGTTTTGTTACGAAACCTCCTCTGGAACCGTAAGCTCCCTGCCAACCGTATCTAGGGCAACAACGGCGATGTCGCCGGTCGGAAAAAAGGCTCAACCGGAGGCTAAAAAAGAAAAAAAAACGAAGCATCGCGAAAGCTTCTCGAAAAATAAGCGCTCGCTCGCATTTCGCTCACTCCACCGGCTCTGTGAACGGATTGTTTGAACATTCACCTTCCCCTGGTGCGCAACGTTTCCGGTTCGCCGGAGCAACAGCAACTCCCGGAACCAGCGAGTTGGCTCCGGGGCGTGTTATCTACACTGGTCCAACCGGTGTGTCACTTCTTTTTTTGTTTTTTTTTTGTACGCAAATACGCGCCACTCTCGCGGCTGTCATGCCTTACGCGGGTTGCGGGTGTGCCAAGCAAAATCCAAAACCTGTCGCTGATGCACACGGCTAACACATGCGAAGGTTTAGTTTTGAGGGCAAATATAACCAGCCGGTTGCCTTGCTTTATGATTCGCGGTGTTATTTGCTGCATTACCTGCTCTCTCTCTCTCTCCTTTTCTCTCTCTCTCTCCTTTTCTCTCTCTCTCTCTCTATCTCTTTCATTCGCTTACGCATAAAAATTCAAACAAATACATACGCGGAATATAAACTTTAAACTACGCAGCGCCTGAAACGTATGCAACGCGCTCGACACGCTTCTCTCAAGCCAAATTTGTTACGAATTCAGTATACTTCGAAGGACTTTTTTCTTGTTCAGAAGCAAAATACCAGGAAACCGTCTCTCTGCCTCCCTCTCACTCTCTTTCTTCCCTAGTACCGTTATCCAACAGGCAGAACAACGTGTCACATTGTGCTATTGTCCGAACCGTACCGGCGCGTGTTTGTACCGTTTCTTCCGGTCACGGTCTATTCCGCTTTGTTTTCGCACTTGCTCCATTTTCGCTGTACCACTTCGCGTTTACATGTTTCCTGCTGCTGCCTGCTCTTTGTTGCGAAAGCACAAAGCATTCGCGAAAGCACAAAGGCCGTCGGCGCGAACGAAAAACAATTGTTACTTTAAGGCAAGCGCGTAACAAGCGAAGTCTCGTGCCGCGCACAAGTAGCAATAAATGTCGCCCTCCATTTGTTTTGTTTTCCTCTGCCCGGCTTCTTGGAACGCTTCTCGTGTTAAGAAACAATGGCACTTTACCATTGATTTACGCATTGCTTCCTGCGACAGCAGCGCCGCTATATTGTTGTCCTATTTCAAGTACTTTTCAGCGCTCTAGATGTTTATTAAATAAAAGCAGTTTTGTTCATGCACATCATTTTTTTAAAAAGCGTTGAAGTTTTCCATCGCAAATGTGAAACTCCATCGAAATGGTTCGCTGAACAGCACTACTTTAGTCTGCTGGTTATCGGTACAACAACCAGCAACACAACAACGGTAGAATATACCTTCTGCTATGCGAGGTAACTAGACCAAAAAGGAGGCTGCGACGAGATGAATTCTGTATAGAGCAAATTTTTAAACGTTTAAAAAATCGAAATGTTATGTTTAACAACGCTCAACGCTGATATATATTCCACTATGTTTTGCTTGTTTTAGGAGAAAAAAAAACAAAAAAGAGAAATACCCGTTTTTAGTACTTGTACTAAAAAAACAAAATCAGAGCATATGTGTGGCTCCCAACCACTTCTAACGTACTGCAAAGTAAAGAGGCAGTAGATGTTGTAAAAAAAACATGAAGGATACCAGTAAACACTACCAGTCTCCGATTTCTCAAACATACCATGAACTGTGTTTCCTCGCTTTTAGCAAAATCAAACCGAAAAACGCAAGCTACTATTTGCAATCCCCTCCCGCTCTAGTTGCCGGTCGCCTTTCGTAACACAATGCGATCCCGTTTTTCGCAACGATCGCTGTACGGCAGTGCTAAATGCAATTTGTAAGGTGTATTTGCCTGTGCCACCGTACGTTCCACCATGTTTCTCGGGTGGCGCAGATTCGAATTTCGCAGTCCCGTGGTGAGATAAATGCCACCGCACCGCAGCTCAAATAGAGCATGGTCGCTCGTGCTGACCTTTTCCCCCGGGAGAGGGGGTGTAGCCCACCCGTTCGTGTAGGCTACTAACACTACAGGTTATGATTTTCTCCGGTCCCTTGCGTTGCGGTGGTGGTGTTTCCAGGTGTTTTTTTATGTGCCATACCTCTATATATGCATTTTTCGCTGTCCACCGCACCCAACGCGATCCAGCACTGCAGTGCACAACCGTTTACGTCATGCTGTTTTAGTTTTAATTTTATAGAAACAAAACACTGGCTGTGCGTGTAGAGCATCTGCAGGATACCATCACTTCTTCCCACCATCCTCCTTCTTCCCTCCCAAAAAAAAAAAAAAAATACCCACACGGCGAACCCGCTGGTGCCAAAATCCCCATTACGCTCGTTCGTTGTAGTTAGCGCGCCACCGGCGAAAGAAATCCGAAAGAAAAGTTTCGCACACTGCAAATGGTCATTCGAAGAGTTGCAAACGCCCGCTCCACACTTATCTCAATGATGGTGTAATGACACCGGACGGATAGTTTGTAGGAGGGCAACCGCGGACTGCAGAGATTCGGTTCGTTCCCCCTTCCCATTCTCCCACTCTTCCCCCACACAAAATCCCATTGCCCATTTGCATTAACTGTAATGGGTGGAAATCTTGTTCCACCAAAACTCTTACTCGTTCTATTCTGTCGGCGGGCATGCTCCTGTCCCGGTGCGCTACCCTCTCCGAAGCCGCTGGTCCGCGCGGGCACGAGCATTAAGCCTATTAACAGGCGGTGTAACGGAACGTAAAGTTACCTTTTTTTGGGATGGCATAAAAATACGACAGCACCGGTGGCTAACACGTGTTCTCGCGCCCGGCGAACGTTCACGTCCCGCCGTGGACGTGTGTTCACTAATTCATTAAAATGTATTAGTGTGTTGCTTTTATTAGCTCACGGGCGCTGGAATAAATCCAACCGTGTGGCGTTTGGCATGGGTGTACTGTTTTCCTCTCCATCCTCTCGTTAGAGCCCACTGGGAGGAAGGGGAAGTGGAGCATATGAAAGTGGGAAAATGAATGAAAATAAAACAATTCCGGCCCGAGCGGAAGTGCGCCAACCCAGATAGGTACTAAAAAGGCTTAACGCTCCCTCCTCCTCCCCCCACTGCCCCCAGCAAACGGGAAAGCTGCACATAAAATTGAAATCATGACCAAGGCGTCCCGGAAGCTGCGGTTGCTGGCCCGAACAAGGAGCGTATTAAAGTTTGTGTTTGTGTTCTGGACGATGTTTTTTTTTTGTCGTCTTTCTATCTCACTTTCTTTCACACAGACACATACACATGTACGCTCAGCTTTCAGCACGTTTTCTTCATTGGCACCTTTAGCCAACGTTACGATTCGCATCCGAGCTGGCTTTGCTTTCCTTGAAGAAAGATGGTCTGCTCTGCTAACAAGCAAACAGCAAGCAGGGACGGCTTGCCTTTCTTTTCCACTGTATCATCCTAGCCCTTTTTTTGCTTCCGCGTCTCCAACCACCGTCGGGTTTTAGTTTATTTCATTTTATCTCATTTCATTTTATTTATTTAGTTTCTGGTTTCCCTCCCCGACCTGCCCTCCCCGAGCAGAACACGTCCAGGTTAGCCCCCAGCCAATGCCAACTTCGATGGAAGTTAGTCATGTGTACCGTCTGCCGGTACCGTGCGCCGTACCGTACGGAACACGCTGACCACACTGTTTTATTTTCATTTCGTTTCTGTTTCGGCTTTTTTCTACCTCCTTGCCGTACCCCAGCACAAACCCAGCCCGAGACCGGCCATGGTGCTGCTATCTCTAATGGAGATTAAATATTTATTAAAATTTATCATTAGCCGTCCGTTTTGTTTCACCGTACACGAGCCTGGTGGCGTGGGTGGAAAAAAACGGTAGGCAGGTAAAGCATCCAAATGGATTTGGCCGTGCTCGGGGCGCCAACATGTTGTTTGCCGGGCCGGATGTGTCCTACTGCTGCCGGTGCTGGTTGAAGCTGCCGCTCGCCGACATGATAACGATGTGTCCGGACTGTCGTTCGGTGGTCAACCGAAATGGCAATCACTAACAAGCGCCACACTGCCTTTCGTGTGTGGTTTTTTTTTTTCTTTTGCCCGTAGCTGGTCGGTTTCCCCTTGCGGTTCATCCACTAATCCACATCCGATTTTAATTTGATAAAAGCGGGACATAAAATACGGTATGTGAAAGTGTGACCGGAATGAGCTTGCCCAACATGGGATAATCGTCGCCGGTGAGACTGTTTTACCGATAACCGTTGCCACCGTGGGCATGTGGGCTTCAGTCTATGCTCATCCCGTTTCACGGAAAATTATCCGGTTTATGAAATTATCGAACGTATTAACGACAGTTCGCCCGCAGGATGTATGGGAGAAGCAAAACGAACGTCCGGCACACCGGAACGTTTTTCCTTCCCGCGTTTAGAGCATGTTGTTAGCGTAATCGTTTCTATGTAGCTTTAAAGCACACACTACTTAATAATTCCAAATTTTTAAACGTTGACACAATCGGCGCACAATTGCTGCAAATTAATTTTTCACTGCATTCAGGTAATTAAATATTGAATAAAACAATATTCGATGATCGCGTTTGGATGTTAAGGCAAAGGGTAGCTTCATTGGAGTATTATCGGTATCTACGATTATTTGGAATGTAGACTACGAAAGTGGTTACGAAATTGCTAATAAAAAACAAACATTATCTCAATACAGCGCTATGCCAAAATTACAGTTAAGAGAATGGCTGTTCTCGAGTACAACCAACATCGTATTGCATACCTTCCAGGCGTAATCAAAATCAGGGCAGGAAGAAATGCTGTCGCCAAGCATGAGTGTTGCTTTCAATTATTCATTCACCGTGCGTGGTGGTGAAGATTCTCATGCTATTTTCCGAAGGGGAAAAGCAAAACCGTGAGACCCCGTAATGGTGATGGCACCGGTGCAAATTGATATAAACAGGCAGACGGACGCTTCCGGTGCTGGCTGTGTGGGCTAAAAGAAAGCACTGCACAGCCTACCCCGGAAGAAAATAATGTTTCCACCCGAACCGGGCACCCTTTCGAGTGCCCCAGTCGAAAGCCGAACAGATTAAGAAGCAGACGCTGTTTGGGCAGAGGGGGTAGGGGGGAGGGTCGAACGAAAACGTTAAATTTTATCGACCCTCCCCCATGATATTCGCAACGGAGCGTCGGCATGGTGCGTTCAAATCTTGGCCGAAATCGACTTTTCGGGCGCACAGGACTCGAACGCCGAAAGCCCGCCGCTAGGAGGATTAGGTACGAATTTGGTTACGATATCGTAACCGGGTTTTTGGCGTTCACGATACCGACCCCCTCTCTCTCTCTCTCTCTCTCCTACCCCCCTCCGACCCATTATCGTCCGTGCCGTTTACCGTCGAATGCGAACGCGTAAGTGCGAACCGGCTTATCTTTCCGGGCGGGGCCGTAACGTGCACACCGCTCTAAAATGGATGGCAGTCGTTTACGTTTTATACGGTGAAAGGATTTACAGCGGCGAACGGACCATTATTCGCTACGGTTGCTATGGCGACCGTGCGAAACGGTTCAGGGTGAACGGTGCGAGCGAAATTGAGGTGGTTTGCAAGTGAGCATTAAATAATGAACTGGTACAACCGTTTCCGATCGATCAAACGATCGCGATTTGGGGAATAGTTTTATTGGCAATCAAATTTAAGCGCTGCTGCTGCGGGATAAAGAACGATCCACATGAATCATGTGGAATTGCTGCACTCACTGACATTCAACACACACACACACAGACTCACATGTTAAACGTCAACGCTGTCAAAACTTTATTGGT
>KI915040.1:22961054-23010324 GCA_000473445.2 Anopheles farauti
ACGTTGCTACCATTTCTCATGCGACCACTAATTGTACTGTCTACGTTATATGGGAGACGAGTGTGTTTCAAATTATAACTGGTATTGAGCGATATTTAACAGTCAAACGACAAATCTAACAAAAATCTGCAACAGCAAGAACTGAACCATAGAATGAAAGTTATCAAACGTCCGCGACATAAATGAATACAGAATTTATTTAACCAACTTTTGAGTTCAGTTTTGTTGAATAGTGAAATCCATACGATCATAGGAACAAACAACACCACAACGAACAAACGAAAACATGCACAAACTCAGCCATGGCTCCGGATCACCGTCTCAATACACTTGCTTTTGCCTGTCGCTCTGTGCTGATCACCCTCCCGTGACGATTATCCCCCATTCAGACCCATTTTATTCATGTTGAATGAATGTCGATTGTATTGTAAAAAATGAAACACAAAAAAAAGCAGCATGACTAAATATTGAGTGTTAATATATTGCGATGGTGAGGTAAAACCAAACTAGAGGGAATGGCGCCAAACGACGTAAATGGAACTAACAAGTCATTAAAGCGCAAACAGAGAGAATTAAACATGTTGGTATAAAACGCAAACAGAATGCTATTCGTATAAAAGAGCAGGGTTCTTCACTTATTTCCATGGCATCCGAAATTCAATGGCATCTGGTTTATTCTCGTGGAATTAAAAAGGTATATTTATTGCTGATGAACATAACCGATTTATTGAAAATTTATTCATTAAATAATTTACAACGTTAAATAATTTGGGAGGAAACCAAATTTAAGGATGAAATACGAGTTGATTATTCTAAAGGATGCAACGAACAAATATTAAATATGGCTGCGTGCTAACCTAATTAATACGCCTAAATAATTTTGACAATCAAATAAAAACGCTTCAAAACCTCCAACATTTTTATGTTTAATCGATTGAACAAAGAATTTCTGATATTATCGTACTTCCAATGATAGTTAATAGTGCTAATAATTAATATTTTTACATAAACGTGATCACAAATTTTGATGCGTCTTTCATAAAAATGTCCATGCAGCAAACCATTATGCAGCGACTTCACTCGCGGCCGTTTTATTTGAAACAAAACTAAGCGTTTGTTGGAAGTGTTTATCCAGAGCGTTTTCCTAACTGTCATATCTGTCAAACCGAAAATCGACGCAACAAAAGAATTCGTGAAGGTGGAACGCATTTTCACGATTTTCCGTGAGAAAAATCGAGAAAAAAGGCGTAAAACCGTGCTCGGTGCGCTTTCCTCCGCGGTTCGTTCGTTGGTGTTCCGCATACGCCGGTCAGAGCAACGTGTCACGCGGATAAAATCGTTTGAAAGTTATCAAAAGAGAGCTCAAAACTTGCTTCCATGCAAGCGACGGAACAGCAGCAGCTACAAACCAGCACCGTCGTCCGCAGTGTTGGTGACGATGATGGTGAAAACTCAACGGAGTAAAGCTTTCCATTGTACGTGTAATCGAGTTGTGCTGTGTATGATTTTGTTTTATTTTGGATGAGTAATGTTAGAAGTGTGCAAGAAAAAAAATGGTGAAAAATATGCATTAGCCTTTATGCGATGCCGTAAACGGAAGAGCAGCAGTAGCATCTGTTTTTAGGTTACACGGTTGTGAGGTGCCAGTGGTAAAAAATGTCAACATACATCGAATTACGAGTTAAAACTTCTGATCAACTTCGTTTCGTGTTACTGTGGAACACATTGCAATAGTGAAAAGTGATGCTTACGGTAGGGAAAGCTACACTAATAACGTTGTCTGAAGGCCAAACTATGAGACGTATGGAGATTACGACACAATTTACCCCCCACTCCTAAACGCAGCTGATGCTTCTCATCGTACGCGTAGCATTGTTGTTGTTGTTCTTTTTCGCCAGAACTGATAAAGAACCCTTTAAATGTTTAAATTGCTCGTATGAAATGTGTACCTTATCAATCAACATGGCTAGCCCAACATTCGGCTGTGTTTAATGCATCTTTGATGCTAACTATCAAATGATGCACAACATATGCAATAGGTGCAGGTTTTGTTTCCTGCTTCGTTTGACTTGCTTCCTTGATGCATGAAATTACCTGCCCAGATAACCGAAGTTCAGAAACTACACAACTAGTAATGCATTTCTGATGATAACCACTTATCTATCGGTTAGGATAGCATCATTCAGACAGTTTGTGTCCCTTTGGTAATCGGTATAGCGATTGTCGTTATCTCTCGGTACGTGTGCTTTCGTGTATTCGTTCTCCTTCACAGTGCATTTTCCAATTTACGCATAATATGGTGAATCATTAGCGTCCGCCCGTTTGCTTCGTGCGGAATTGTTTTGCTAGTTTTATTTTTCAGTAGCTTTTACCACCAAGCAACGTTAGCAGTTCTTTTTCTGCTGCGTTCGTCAACAAAACTATCGCTTTCTCTTTCGCGCAAGCTGGTAGCATCAATCGTGTGCAGCTTCTCGCACACCACAGTCGCCCTGTCTCACTTCAGGAGCGCCGTCAGAGTATGCTGTGAGTTTACGTCGACTGAAATGCTGTCATTTGGAATCAATTTGCTGTCAAACCGCTCACTGTGCAGACGGACGACGGTTGGAGTGCGCGCGCGCTGTTTCTTGATTTATTTTAATAACATCGTGTTATACACATCACAGTTAAAGAAGATATTGTTCCCTTGCGACGACAAATTTCAAGTCGAAGTGCAATAATCTAATAAAAAAAGGTGAAACAAATCGTGCCGTTAGCAAAAGATCAACCTGTTTGCGCGCTAGAACTCAACGTGAAGTTATTATATTTGTTACAGTATCGTTTTTTTCTCGATCCCTTCTCCAATCGGTCAGAAGTTCGCTGACAGAGTACTCCCGGCTGACATGTGATCAACTGTGATTGTGCGTAGTGAAAGTACATGCTACAAGTGTTGTGGTAGATTAGAAAAAAAGTTTTAAAACGTGCAAGAAGTTTTACGTTATACGGGCAGCAAGACAGCAACCGCGAGAACATCAGCACACCACAGAATCCAGTCCGTGCTCGCGGTGAAAGCAGGCGCCGTATAGTTGGTGTGTTGATTCAGCTTGCCTACCGACGTCGTCATCTTCACCACGCGCTGGTTTTCTAAATTCGGGGCGATATTTCTGCAGGAAAACCCCCTCCAACCCACCGGACCCTCGGCCGGGTTCCAACACACGCTGACAATAAAAACGGGCCACATCGCGTAGGTGCAAAATTGCGACTGTCCGTTCGCGGTTTTGCAGATTGTGTCCGACAGCAAGCGCAGTGTGGGTTGGTGAATTGGCAAGAAACGGTTCAGCACCGGCAAGCAGTACCATGTTCAGTCCCGAATACGAGAAACGGTTCCTGCGGATCGGTAGCCCTGCGGCACGCAGTCTCTTCCAGCAATCCGGTGAATCTTCATCGTCCCACGATCGCTTCATACCCTGCCGGTAAGATTGCCGTTTCCGGGGCGAGTGAAATCGCTCCCGTCCTGCACATGGACACTACATCTTCTCTTCATCCGCAGTGCCAACAACAACTGGTCGACTAACTTTGCCTCGATCAGCACAAAATCGAACGAAAATTCGCCCCAATCGACGAAGAAGCAGCGCGACTGTGGGGAAAACGCCCGCGATAGTTTAGCGTACAGTTGCCTGCTGAAGAACGAGCTGCTCGGCTCCGGGATCGACGATGTGAAGCTGGTGGCGGACGATAAGAGCGGTGGTGGCGGCAGTGGAGGAGGTGGGAGCGGCGGCAGTGGGAGCGGTGGAGGTGGTGGCGGTGGTGGCCTCAACGCGAACAGCAACCGGACCGGCCTATTCAAGTATCAGTCACCGACGAAACAGGTACGTCCATTAGCACTAATTAGCGCGGAACGTTTTGGGTGCAAAATGACCGCTAAGGGCGTACCTGGTCGACGCTGCGCCGTCGTGGTCTAGCCTCATCCAGAAAGGCAGGTTACTGCCTGTTGTTCGTACTACTTTATCAGCAATGTGCTTGCATCACATTCTGCCTTATCACGGACGAATGATGGGGTCGCGCACGATATTTACCGATGCAGGAACATAACTACCTGATTTCGAAAGGCACTTTATCGCGGCTGCAGTTACTGATACGGGCTCGGCCCATTGATAAGTCGATCCCAAGGTACTCGGTGCGTTCCGGTGCGAGAATTTTTTTCGACATGAAACCAGAAACCCTGCACACGTCGCCGCGCGGCGTACAGGAAACTAACAATGTTGGCTGTCTACCGTCGCGCCCTTCAGCATCTGGCTGGAAAGATAAAGCAAATTTAATGACATAGACAACCCATCCCGAGCCCGGGTGGGTTGGATGCGTGCAAACCGATAGTAAAACGTGACTCACAAAACCATAATGTGGGAGTGTCTGGACGGAAATTGTTGTCACAGTTGCTGCAATGCATCCCACACTCCCACACGGTTGCTTCGAACGCGGTTTCTAGGTCAGTTGGTTTTCTTTTTTCTTTTTCATTGTTGAAATGCAATAGTAAATAGCAGTTCTTATCGGAGGAGTAACATTGCATCACCTTTAGAGCTATGCGAGCTAAAGCAATTATTGACAATTGCAAATTTTTAAGCGAAGAAAAGTTCAAACTTTCCAGTAGAAACGTGAAAACGCTTCATCGTCACCTCCCAGATCGATACGTTGTTTGCAAAGGTTTTTTTTTGTTTTGCACGCTCTGCTCCTGCCCTAATAATCTTACGAGTCTGCAATTTTTATCGCAGCCAACCGGCTCGCATGGGTTCGAACATTCTGTCTGCCTTTTTTTTCTTTCTTTGCAGCCGGTTTATTAATAGAATTGCGAATTCGCGCCATTGACCCGCATGGGAAAGAGAGACAGGCGTGCGTTCGCTCACATTTTTGGCATAATTTTTTCCCCATTCTGTTATCTTCTGGTTGCGTTGCGTTGGCCCGACTTTTGTTTGTATTGCACCCTCCAAACGCGATGCTTTTCGCATTTCTCGCGGCAGGTACAGTGCACTGACCCCTGAGGCACATGACACATAAAATATTCCCAATGGTCAGTTTCGGAAGTAGGTTCCGAGTTGGTACGAATCGATTCTAACATCCACACGCATGGTTTGAATTGTTAATGATGCCTCTTTTCCCCTTGGCGTTGCCGCACCATCTACATTCGGCACCGTTTTCCTCCGACAGCAGTCAAATTGGCAAGTATCGGAAGCACCAATAAGGAAATGGGCGCACTTTTTGTTGCTCGTTTTCTTCTTGCCGTCCGAGAGAACCATTTTAAGAACATCGTGCATGCTAAAATTACTCACATATCCTGTTCGCTTGCTCATGTTGGCTACCGAAAAAAACAGACAAATGTGTATGCGAGGTGGCCATCGCGTGCATTAACCTGTGACGAATTAAGATGTGACACCCGGTGCTGCTGACAAGCGCGAACGATGGTTATCATCGGCGAGCACGATTTATAAAGACACGACACCGCGACGTCCCATCTGGTCCCCCGGAGCGGACCAACACGACGGTGCGGCTTATCGGTAGCGATCGGTGGCAAACGCTAAACGCTAATCAAAACTTCAAACCCATTCAACCGTTCCGTTAATGTGTGTCCCCTGCCGAAGATCATCGTCCCGAGTGCCACGAACGGTGGTTGAAAAGAGAGCCGATTGGTAAAGAGTCCGAGAAAAGAGGCAATCTATTAGCATAAGTTACGTCGGAGGCCTGCCACAGCCGGTCAGACGATTAATTTCGCGAAAGGGAGGCCGCTCGTCCGAGATACGGATTTTTTTGTTGTCATAATTGTGTTGCGAAAATGCGTTTGTCAGCTGTTTAGAACGAACGGAGATTGCGAAGGAGAAAAATGTACTTTTTTCTGAACGCATGCTGGAGTTTGAAATTGTAATCTAAATGTAAATGGAATTCTTCTTACTTTTTATACAAGCGACTCATTTCACAATTGTATATTCACGTTTAGAGCTTAGAGGCATGTTTACAAGATGAAAAAAGATAAAATATGTATTAGTTTCAGTACCGTGCAAGAGATAGCGCCACTGAGCCAAGGTTTCAGCCACAATTTTCGTTCACTGCCTACTATTGTGGTTTGTTACGTACTTGTTTATTTTTTGTCTATCACTGTTCCATCTTTTCAACGGTCTGCTCAACTAGCAAAATATCCAAATTAATTTGTTATAAACAAAATTGTTTTTTTTTGTTGTTGTAAATAATAACATATTTTTGCAATCAGTCAATTATTTCACAGCGTTAATTATACCGATTTAAAAATAAAATAATAAAATAGTGCAAAATTTTGGCTTGCGTTAAGACGACGTCTTAATACTAGCTGAAAACTTTCTTCCAAACTTCCGGCCGTAAGGATGTCATCTACATTCCTGATGATCCGGTGCGTCCAAAACCCACCGTTTCGCCGTGGGTAATTAATGCAATTATCATACGAATCGGTCCCGAAATCGGGGGCAATTTGGCGAAAATCTGGTCGCAAAAATGACTGCCGCAAGAAATGCGTGCGTGCGACCACTCATATGTCGGTTGATATTTACGCACCAGAATATGCAACCCATTCGCCCCGCGATACGCTTTTAACATATTAATTTCGACGGCACCGCATCGAAACGCATAAAATATTCGCGAAATCGTAACGCATCGCAAAACGCACGCACGCACCGGTTCGCGGTATATTCGTCCGGTTCGATGGTTTGCAAATTTCCATCCCATTTCGCGAGCGCCGCGTTCCCTTCCCGGTGCGAAACGAAAGGGGAAGTGAATCGGTCTGTCCAGCTGGCTGAGATCGGAGGAACCGCTCCAAATAGGCGACAGCAGCACCGCTCATTGACAGCAATTACTATGTAAACGGTTCGCATTTCTTTGTCTCTTCGATCGGATCTTCGGTACGGTCCGTTCCCTGCCGCCCATAAACGCTCATATCTATTTCCACTAATTGCTTGATTGAAACATTAGCACACACACACGCACACACCCATACACAAACGCGCTCGGCCAAAACCGGGAGTTCATCCTTCGGCTCCGCGAACATGCGTACGATCATGCGAGTAAAACGCACCTTCCCCTCCCTTCGTTCAGGTGGACGACCAGCCAAAGTGCCTTCCCCGGGGTGGTGTTAGGGAGATTTTTGGCAACCTATATATATTTTTTTCTCTTTTTTTTTGCAAAATTCACCAACCTCTCCCAACCACCTGAAACGGCAGTTTTGGTCCGGCCAACAAAAAGAAAAAAAAACCGGACACAGATAACTGAAAGTAAAAAAAAAATCGCGATAATTAAGAAATCAACTTCAACCCTCCCTCCCCTGTTGCTGCGTAGCTGCCGGAGGCTTCTAGTGCGTGCGATAAATGAATGTATTCCATCCTGCGAACTCTTTCGAGGAGTTGGTACGGACACACCGAGCGCGTACGGACCACCAGTGCGACAATTAATTACTGCACATTATGGTGCGGTGGTTTTTAATTCAATTTTCCGTTCCGTTCTGCGTTTTTTTTTTGTTTGTTTGGCTGGCTGGCTGGCTGGCTGGCGTACTACGGTTGCGAAAATAATTCCAAAAGTTATCCATCCATTACCGGACGGTCGGCGATCGACCCGCGGTGGGTGCCGAACAAAACTCCTTCCCGCTTGTAAAAAGTGCGTAAAAGTCGGAACTAAAGAGCCAATCTAGTAGGCGGACAATGAAAAAAAAACACACACACACACACACGCGGACACGATCGGACAAATTGGTTGGCTGTGAGGAAGCCCCCCGCTTCAATGTTCTCTTGTGCTCGAGCGCGGATGTATTTGTCTTGCTGGCCTCACCGGGAACTGAAACTGAAACTCGAAAGAATAATGCGTGTGCGTTCACGTACGCATTCCGGCATGGAACCCGGGGTTTGTTAACCGGCGGTTGTTATCGTTCTTTGCGCTTCGAGTGGGGTTGGGTGAAGGAACAAAAAAAGCACGCAATACAACAACCCACAAACCCCGTTAATTGAAAAGAATAACGAGCGCCCAAAAGCCCCCTCACCCCTGGAAAACGGCACAGTGTTGGGTGGTGATTGTTTGACCAGGTTTACGAGTTTTCTATTAATTTTCGCACACGCACCGGTGCGTACCGGTGGGGGAGGGGAACCAAAATTGCATGCCCGTTTGATGTTGCTGTTTTATTTTATTTTTATTTGCTAGAGTGCGTACCGCGCGCGCGTGTGTGTGTGTGTGTTGTGGCCTGGGACCGAGAATCGAGGTGGGACGGAAGTGCAAAACTGTCATCATTTGTCATCGAACTTTATTGGATCGGCGGAATGGGCATTCATTCGTGAACACTAGGGAACAAAACGAGCGAGGATCAGGATTTGCTTTCCTTTTTACGACACCCGCCGGTCAGCCGGAACGCGTTTGTCGCGACACGGAGACGTTCGTCCGTGTCCGTGCGTTCATTAAAATATAAATTCGCGTCGGTTTCCGCCGGCAAGTAGCCGCCGTCATCCAGCGATGGTGCGGCCGATAATGAAGCCCGATTTCGTGCACCAATGCGCTCCCTCTTCTCCCGTACCAACAGCAGTGCCAGTGCCGGCTCTTCCCTCCTCCTGTGCCGTGCGGGAAATGCGCGCTGATGCGTTCAATCGATGAACCGAAGGACCTTTCGGGGCGGCCTTGCTTGCCGCATACTCCACCGAAGCGGGCTACGACAAGCGGCGGTACCGTTGCGGACAATAATTGCTCCCAAATTGCGCCTGCATATTGTCTGCGCCGCGTCCCGTGGCAGGTTTCGGAGTTTTATTGCGCTTGTTTTGATTAGCGATCATGAAGAAAAAACAACAACCGCGCTGCACTGGGTTGGGTCAGCGCAGGGCTCGCGCGCCTATCGCGCCCATAATTCTGGGTCGTTTTGATTGCGATTGCAAAATGCGCCCGCGGCTGCAAACTGGCCCAACATCCATGCGATCGTCCGGGTTCGGGGTGTGTACGGTAATCGTCGAGGCGCCAGGTTATTTTTCGGGTTTTCTTTTTTCCCCCCCCCTCTCTCTGTTTCGTGCTAGATAGAATAGAACACGCGATAAGAGCTTAGATCGCTTGGTGCACACTGGAAGGACCTACTTTTTGAGGTGCGTATAGCTCTTGTGGAGCTGAACCTTTGCGCCAACCGGGTGCAATTGGGTGTTGGTCGTGGGTCGTTTAGCCTCGCATTTAGCCTCGTGGGAAGAGGAAGGGGGGCACATATTGCAACATAGCCGACAACTAAAAAAAAAAACCGACGACGATCGTCAGCAGGTTGTTGTCAGCATGATAAGAGTGTATTAGCGCCCGTCGTCCGCGAAACACCACCATCACCTTGCTGACTTTGAGAGAAACTTGCTTTTTGTGTTTCTTTTATGGTTTTTGGTTGTTTGGCGCTTCGCGTTCGTGTTTTCTTAGTCCTAAAGTCCGCCGCAAGCCGCCAGCCTCTCACAGGCCCCGGAATGGAAGAAGAAGGTTCCTGATTGTGCCGGACGGACGTCTTGCGTGACTGTGCTTTATTGGGTGTAATTATCCCGCAAGTGACTGTGACGTGTAGAGTGACACGAGAGAAGCAACGACAACAACAACAACAAAAATACTCTCCACCTTGTCCTTAGATTTATCAAATCACCGGTTTCGGCGGCTTGGGCGCGTGCTTTCAAAATCAACGCACCGACCCTTCAGTGGGACCGAGAGAAGGGCTGTGGTTTGGTGGTATATCGGGCCCTCGAAGTACGAAGAGTTATGGTACCACCTAAATTGATAGTAAATTATTTTATTGAACCCATCGTCTGTTTGCGTGTGTGTGTCGCACAATGTGCGTGCCCTTCGACCGCTTTCCGCCGGACAATCATCGTACGCGAGCTTGCACGCGTTTCGGGATTCGCAATAAGCGCAACCACCGAACCGTATCCGGCCTCCCTCTACCCCCCGGACTGGGAGGAGGGTGATGGGTGGGGGTGACCTCTGTTTTGTCCGATTGCTACCGATTTTCGCTACGTACGAGTAGCGACAAAGCACAATCATCATCGTTACCGGCTTACGGACGAATTCGAACGGGTTCGGTTAGCGAAAGTTTTGCTCCAATAAATTCGCAAATTCTTGCGCCCACCTTCCCACCACCACCACCACCAGCGGTTTGCGGCACGGTCGGGGCGGGCGGGTTCGGTCCAGACCCGTCGTCGGGCTCATTACATCGGTCCCAAAATTACGCTTCCCGGGTGCGCAGGGCCGTCTCACAGTCGAGAGCAATTAAAACGGTTTGACGATCCAGCGCGACGGCTGGCGCGCCCGGATCTGCTAAGCGTCCTATAATGATCATCCCCCGAGATCGTGCGGTACGGTGCGGTTTTCTGCTGCTGCTTTTCCATTTCATTTCATGTAGATTAGATTTAATGTTTCGCCAAAATGTTTTGTGGTCTCGGGCAGGGGCGATACGATTGTTGGGTTGCTTGCACCGAACGCCGTTCGCGACCGAATGTCGCAAAGCCATCGTCGTCGTCGCCGTCGTCACCGTCGTTGGTGATAAGAGCTTTAGATTGATAAATTTTGCTGCTGAGGATGAGACGAGCGTGAGATTTTCGTGCCACGGCACCATCCAACAGCGCTTGGCAGCGAAATCGTGTGAAATTATCCAAACATAATATGCCTGGTGTGTGGTGTCTTTATCTCGTCCACTCGTTACTTGTGCGAAGGGGCGTACTTTGCTGCGATCGGCTTTGGTTCAGAATTATGGTGTGTTTTTTTGTTGTTGTTTTGTTTGGATTTTCTGACGGGGATGGAAACAACATTTGCAGCTAATGTTGCTTCTAAATCTTCTTCAATTTTTGCATTCTAAAGTGTATTGCTATCGTGTTGAAGAGTTATGATTTTATAAACACATGATGTCGAGATTTTGATAATTGAAAGAGATGGTATTAAGCATGCTGATTTGATCCTCACCATGCTATGGATTACATTGTAAGATAATTGTGAACTTCATTTGCAGAAGATCCAAAATGGTGGTGTGCTATATGCCGAAGGCAGAGTTAGTAGTTTCTGCATAATTTACCACCAATGGTTTTCCCTCTTCTATCTCACGTGTTGTGCGCTGTGCTTTCGAAACTGACCGCAAAATGCACCGTTGCACCGGCGGCATGCTTAGCGTGAAGGTGTGAAAAGTAAGCCAAACTCTGGCTCTGGAGCGAAGTCGCCCGATGTTTCGGTGCATTTTCGCGTGTATGAATGCATGCATGCATTTGGCGTCGGCGCCGCAAGCTAACTGTACACAGGAGTGCCCGCTAAAGAAGCCCACCGCTGCTGCCCACCGCTTGGAGTGCAACGACTCTTAAAGCGGCAAGAGTGCAGCAGCAGGAAAAAAAATACCGACCAAAAAAAAAACACGTCTTCTCCCCGAGTGCACCGAGGGAATGGTCAAGAAATCATAAAATAAACAGTGCGATAAGTGGCGGTCCATAATCATCGTTTAAGCAGCGGTTCTGCACGCCGCAACCAAGGGAAAGGTGGTGGTGGTGGTGGTGAACATGGCAAAAAAAAGAAACGCATTTTAATCCCGCAGTGTGTGCAATATGCCGTGATTGCTTTCCGCGATTCATCCTCCGCATCGCACTCCCCGTGGGAAGTGCACTTGGAGAAGCAACGGCCACAGAAAACACTCACGCTTGTACCGAGTGTACCGAAGTTGCGGGGAACGAAATGATCATCACCACCACCACCACCACCACCACCACCACCACCTCCGACCGATCGAATGGACCGAAGGGATGATAATAAAATTTGCATTTGCAGTAAATAGTGCTGAAGGAAAATAATTTGTGTTCGTGCTAATTGTTTACTCCTGATTCACTTTTGATGATCGTTTCGGGAAGGGATTTTTTTTTCAAATAGGAAAAGTGTACACATTTTTTGCGATCATTTACGAGTCGCTTGCCCGGGCATTCTTCATGGTGTAAACCATTTTTTTTTTGCCCGACCTATTTTGATAAGCGTGTTGCAGAGTTTGTGCACAAAAAAAAAGAAAGAAGATGTTCCAAATGCCAAATGCAATCGTAAACGGTCAATTGAAATGCACCGCTCGATTCTCGTTCTTCTTCCTCATGCCCTTGTTTGGCAGAATTTTCTATCGGTTAGCTCATGCGATCATCTAATTATTTATGCACTCATGATCTCACGATCCCGTCCGAACGCTCATCACGGTAGCCGAACGCTCGTAAATGACAAACTGGCCGAAATAGGTTCATTGGCTTCATTTGGTCAGCTAGCTTGTCCGACCGATCCGATGGCTTTTTGTGTGCCGCCCGCGGGAAACACGTCCCGAGCGCTGAAATGGGCCAAGAATAAAAGATGTACGCGTTGATGAGAAGGTGTGAATTTATGGCGGAGTGGGTAAAATTGCACTGCGAAAGAACCGCGCCATAAAACCAGAGCCCAGATATGTCACCAAATGCTCCAAATGCGATTGGGTGATATCCGATGATTGCGGTGAGTTTTGTTTTTTTTTTTGCACTAATGGTCCGTTTTTGTTTCGCTGTTCTACCCCGTGGTGGAGGTGTGTAATTTATTCGTGGGTAATTTAGCGCGAGATTGGGCAGGAAAGAGTTGCAAACAATAAAACGCCATTTTCACTCATTTCAATCGCGTTGGTGGCGCATTTTAACCAGCTCCTCCCCTTAAGGGGGTAGTGGGTTGTCTCACCCGCTCAGTTGCAATTTGGTTTTAGCATGTTGTTTTTTTTTTTGGTTTTTTGTTTGATAAGAAATTCAGCACAGGGCGCCCCTTTTACGGACTTTACGATCCCACAACCGCGCGCGCGCGCTCACACGCAGAGAATGCAGCCGTGGCAGCAGCAGGTTTGTGGTCGTTTTCTGTTCGTCACCAGTTCTGCAGTCAGACCCGAAGCGTTAAATTTTGTATTCCACGCCCGCATTACGGGCAAACGCCGGGCCACTCATTAGGAAGGTAATCGCAAGTTTACTTGCATTTTGCAATGCCGTCGTCCGTTTTGGGCAGACGGCTGATCCTTAATGGGGTCAGAGACACCCCGGCTCGGGTGCGCTCGGTTTCGATAGGGAAGAATGTAATGCGCTCGTTTAGGCAAGACGGACGTTCTAATCATCGTTCTGGCTGGTTGGTGGTTGCAGCCGCGAAGCCGTTTGAACTGGTTTGTGTACAATTGTGCGAGCAATATTTGTATTGATCAGTACAAAATAGTACAAAAATTGTTGCACCATTTTAGATTTGAGTAGTGAACTATTTATATTATTTGGTTTGTAACTTTGATTTTTATTATAATCAACATTCGCAAAGCGGTTTAGGTATTCTTTATCTGTATCTTTCTTTGTTGAAAAGATCATGCATTTAAAGTATTCACTGATCGTAGCTTGAACTTATCATAACACTACTTTTTGCCTCCTATTTGCAGTGAACGATATATTTCGTTGCTTTATTTGAGTTAAAAAAAACTATAAAAGTTAATTTTATTGTATCAAAATAGTGGCACTTGCTTAGATAATATCTAACCGAATGCTCATATCAATCGATGAAGAAGGGTGTTATGCGTAGCTATTCCCTCTGTTGATCACTCACGTTTGTACGTTTTATACAAATATCCGATACAAAAGAGAACCAAAAATGTGTGGCTATTGGAGACAAAGTTCATTGCTCAGTAAGTGCACAATCACCACCAAAACAAATGCAATTTTAGCATATCCAACACGACATCCGTTCCCAGCCGGCACTGCACCACTTCCGATGATGCTCACGTGTTTACCGATGGTTTGTTGGTTTTTTGTTTGTTTGCGTGTCTTTGTGTGTTGGTTTGTTAAAATGCAAACCTCATAGGTCGAATATGGGTAAGGCACAGGCATGGGCACAGGTCTTCCCCTGCGATTGGAATGGTTGCATTGAAGGGAAGTCAATGGCATGGCCCTCCAAAGTCCAAAAAGTTCAGCTTCGTCGCATAGTGTCGACCCGTTCTCGGCCGTTTCGAGTAGAGCGTGGGCAACTAAAACCAAAATTAACCAACCCGGCCACACAGTAAGTGGCCTCCCGGGGTGTTTCAATTGCGTTGGGTTTGCGGTGATTGACCGATTGGTTAGTGGTGCAGGCGGGACCGGACCGGCATTCTACCACCCGGTGGTGATGCAATAAACGAATTTTGCAACGTTCGTACGTACGTTTTATGTTTCAGCGCTCACCCGACGTAGGTCGAACATCGTCGAAGCCGCTACCTGACCGTGCCCGTGAGCGATCAGCAGCGTCGGCGGAAACAATCCGACCAAACAGGTCTCATCGGACGCGGGTTCATCGGAAAAGTTTGTACACAACTCGCGGCAGCGAAAGTGTTACGTTGGACCCGCAAGGATCGGATTCTTTTCCGGCTTGCTATGCTTGCCAACCAGATGTTGCGGGACGCGTTCGTTCGTTCGAACACGAGAGCACCACTGGAGGTGCTCGGCAGCAAATCTCCGTGGCTGCCGCGGAAACCCCGATCGAGTTTTGGAAGCGTGTGCGAAAACCAAAAAAAAAGCATTCAACAACATTAGGCTTGGTCATGGTCCATCAACCCTTGCCGGCTTTTTTTTTTGTTGTTTTTTGTTCGTTAGATTGTCGTGTGCCGTGTTGCAGCGATGGTTGTCTTTTGGGCGTGCGAGAGATTCGCCACCGGTTGCTGTGCGTTGCAAATCATTGCAAAATGAAGGGAAGAAATTGATTAGCCGTGAAGTCGGGCAACGAGCTGCTTATCAGCGGTGCAATAAGGCTGCCTGTTGGGTCAGCGGTGGAACACACGCGTCCTTAACGCTGCAGTGCCCCATGCTTTGGCAGCTTATCGGGTCGTAGAATCAAGTTTACGAGTTGTAAAACTTGCCTGCCCTTGCCCTCACCGGCGGGGCCGGTCCATCCAATCGCGAACGATCGTCGAATGCGGACGTCGTAACTGCAATGTTTTGTTTTTGCGCTCGTTTGTGGTGCCCCCGGTGTGCTGCGGTGATAAGAATAATGATCTTCCCGGCATGGTGGTAGCAAGCGAGAATGATTTTTAACGAGCAATCTTGTTTTTATTAATTTTAAAGATTAAAGGTGCATCAGATCATCAAATCCATCATGCACCAAAGCGCATTCGGCGGTAGCGGCGATAGGAAGAGGTTAGTTTCGCCTTCGACACACCAATTAGCTCGGTTTTAGTGGAATGAAAAGAAGGCATGCAGATACATTGAGTGAATGCAAATGGAGATCATAAATTTCTTGTCATTGCGATGGTAGACTGGCCGTATATGGCCGATCGTTTTGGACGTGGCAGTGGCAAATCCTATGAGAAGAAGATGCATTTCCATGCGCATTTTGCATACATGGGTCATTGGCATAAGTGCCGGGGGGTTTTTTTTCTATTATTTATATTTTTCGCCACAATTACCAACCCAAATATCAGTGACTAATGCATCCGTAAGCGGAAAATATTTCACAGTGACGCAAATGTGCTTTGTTGCCATATGCCAATGCCATGAGTAGGAGGAGGAGGAGGAGGTGGGCGCATTATGCATTAGCAGCCAGCCAGGAGGTTTTGTTCAGTTCAAGCAAAATGCAAACGTTGCTCGTCCACTATTTCCAAGCGCATTGCTGCTCCAGACGGTGGTCTCACATATGCGACCCGGCGACATAGCTGCAATGAATTGATTAAACTGCAGTTGGCCGTCTTTTGTGTTGTTTGTGTCCGTTTGTCTGGGTTTGAACAACAACGGCACGGATTGAAGGCACGCAACGTTTGATGACTTTTGATGACGATTCTATTGGACAAATTGCAATCGGTGTCAACGGGGACGCGCGTGCACACATTGTCCGCGTTACTCCATTTTTTTTTGTGTTGCCACACCCACATTATGTTTCGATTAAATTTCGGCCGAAAATAATAAAACCGTTTCCTTTCTGCACAGGATTACAATGAACAGTGTCCATACTCGTTGTCACCCGTCAGTATCAAAAGCCAGAAGCTGCTCCGCTCACCCCGCAAGGCGACCCGCAAGATCTCCAAAATCCCGTTCAAGGTGCTGGACGCGCCCGAACTGCAGGACGACTTCTATCTCAACCTGGTCGACTGGTCGGCCCAGAATGTGCTGGCGGTGGGGCTCGGGAGCTGCGTGTACCTCTGGAGTGCGTGCACGAGTCAGGTAAGGTTTGCCTCGCGTTGCGATCGCACGATCCTGTTCGATCATTGCTAACCTGGTGTTCTTTCCTCCAAACGCCACCGTGTGCAGGTTACCCGGCTGTGCGATCTCAGCTCCGACTCGAACACGATCACGTCCGTCTCGTGGAGCGAACGAGGCCATCAGCTGGCGGTGGGAACGCAGCACGGATACGTCACCGTCTGGGATGTGGCCGCCAGTAAGCAGGTAATTTGATTGATTAGTCCATTTTTCCAGGCGGCCCGTGTAGAGTAGTTTGCAAACACAATTAGGAGAAAAAGCCGCACATCGGCTGGCGACGGCAGCGGCGGCGGCTTCTCATCCGTTTGCTACCGTTTCGGTGGTTCGCTGTTACACACGAACCGGGACGAGAATTGTCAAGTGCATCTCGGTGAAATGACAACGATACACGCACGGAACGGACGGTGGAGTGGTTCATTCCACAGGCACCCTCTCCCTTATAACCGGCGGTGTGTAGTGGAATCTTTAATTGATCTTTATTTGCAGAACCACTTCTCACCGATCAACCGGCTGCTGCTGCTCCTGCTACTTAGTACTCGTCGGCTCCGTTTGTCCCGCGTTTAGGAGTCAGAGAGGGGTCATTATTTGCATTTTTTTTCGTGTTTGTGTGCTTCGTCGATCAAGACACAACTTCACGAGACAATTGGCATGAGCATCTTCTCCCCTCGCTGTGTTTGTCCCGTGTCAACAGCAAAAACCATGCGCCTGCCTGACCTGTGTGGCGCAAGGCACAATATTTATTGCACTTTACTGTTGCATGCCACAGCGCTTTTACCGGTTCACCCCGGTTGAATGTTCAGATTCACGAGTAAATACAAGAAGGAGGAAGCGCAAGCGTATGAGCGTATGAGTTCGCTTTTTTTTTTCGCTTCTCCTCTCTCACTGCACAATTTACACACATTTCCTTCTTGTATATTCCGGTTTCATCGTGCAGCCGCCGTCATTCGCATGAGGCACGTGTAAGATTCCTATCGGGGGTTTCTTCCCTGCCACAGCGAACACCGTTTCCGCCCGCGGAGTGTTAATCAGCGTAAAATCCCGACACTTTTCTTGGAAAGTGCTTCAAAAAGTCGCCCGTTGATGAGCGCTAGAATGTGTCGCATTCGGACTTTAGATACGATCCGGATAGCAACTCGATGCCCATCCTCGGCAGATCGCAAGTTTGCTAAAACTATTACCACGCTGCTCTCTCGCGGCCCCGAGAGCGCACCGAAGCACCGAAAAGCGAAAGCAGGCGCAAAAAGTTGCAAAAATTTCGCAAATAGACCACCTTTCACCGTTTGCGTTCGTCGTCACTTCTTTTATAAAAAGCGCAATAGTTTGCGAATTTCGATTTCATCACACTTCCTTCCCTGCACGCACATCGGGTGGATCCGGGGTTGCTGATGAATTCTCCTCCCCTTCCGAGTTACGCCGGAAGACTTTGGGCAAACAAAACCGGCGTACCTTCTTGACTTTTACGCACAATTTCTGTGCCCCAATCCCGCCGGTCCGTCGTTAGAAAGTGTTTGGCTGGGAGTTGGGAGGTGGTTGTTTGCGAAAATTGAAATTTGCGAACCATCCGCCTTTGTTTTGCTTGAGAGGCCCACGCACGCATCGTGCGTCCCAGCGTGACATGAATTAAATATGCCGTCATCACTACCGGGCGGCATTTATTCTGTTGTAGGAGTTCTTTTTTTTCGCACTAATCCGTGTTTTTTTTTTGCACAACTTTCCGGACAGATCCGGAAAGTGCGTGTGTCCCACTTTCGGTGAAGCCAGTGCAGTGATGTGTGGGCAATGACAGACGACGACGTTTGTGTTAGATGGCTAAATGGTGTGCGGTGTTTTTTTGTTGTTGCACATTAAAGAGACACTCCACCTTGGGTTGTACGCACTTGACTGAACGGTGCAGGGGAAATGAATGATAACGTTTTTAGTTGCCACGACCCAGTGCGTGGAATAAGGGTTATGCAAAAAAGGTTTTTGTTTCACTTTCTATTTAAGTTCGTCGACGTTCATACACGAGACTTATTGGGGGAAAAAATATGTACGTTTATCGTATTTAAAAAACGACTCCTTTTACCCTTCGGTGGATGTTCGTAAACCTCAAACAAAGTCCTAGTTTTGTACCAACATACTTTTCGATTCCGAAGCCTCGACTCCTTATCTGCCATTGCTTACACTATCCTTTTTTCTTGTTTTTTTTTTTAGGTGAACAAATTGCAGGGCCACTCGGCACGCGTCGGTGCCCTCGCCTGGAACGGGGACGTCCTTTCGAGCGGGTCTCGGGATCGTCTGATCATGCAGCGTGACACGCGCACACCCTCGCAAGTCCCGGAGCGAAGGCTCGCCGGCCACCGGCAAGAGGTGTGCGGTCTCAAGTGGTCCCCGGACAATCAGTACCTCGCGAGCGGCGGCAACGACAACCGCCTGTACGTGTGGAACCAACATTCCTCCACACCGGTTCACTCCTACTCCGAGCACATGGCGGCAGTGAAAGCGATCGCCTGGTCACCGCACCACCACGGGCTGCTCGCGAGCGGTGGCGGTACGGCTGACCGTTGCATCCGCTTCTGGAACACGCTCACCGGCCAGCCGATGCAGTGTGTCGATACCGGGTCGCAGGTGTGCAATCTGGCCTGGTCGAAGCACTCGTCCGAGCTCGTGTCCACCCACGGCTACTCGCAGAATCAGATTCTCGTGTGGAAGTACCCGTCGCTGACGCAGGTGGCCAAGCTGACGGGCCACTCGTACCGGGTGCTGTACCTTGCCCTCAGCCCCGACGGTGAAGCGATCGTGACCGGTGCGGGCGACGAAACGTTGCGCTTCTGGAACGTGTTCAGCAAGGCGCGCTCGCAGAAGGAAAACAAGAGTGTGCTGAACCTGTTCACGAACATTCGGTAATTCGGCCGAACGAAATTTGCCGCTACAGCCGACGCGGCTTGTACAGGCCCCCCGTCGAGGGCACAGTTTTTTTTTATAATTTTTTATGTTTTTTGCTAGATATGGTATGTTTTTTTCTAGTTTTGTTTTTTATTTCCTTTGGTTTTCCCTCGTTTACGCTACCACCTAAGCCTTTATCTTTAGAGCATAGTTTCTAACTTCCAATACACGGTTAGTTTCCATTCGTGTGGAATGTACAGACAGGAACAAAGTAGGTCGCGTTCGATTATTCGGATGGTGTTTGTTATTATGCTTAGTTAGATGCATATCGGTTTGCGATTTCCTAATTATTGGCAATTAATTTTATCTACCTTCCATCATCTAGCCCGATGTAGGGAAAACGGAATGTACCTTCGCTTCGCCACTCTCGCAGTGTGGCAGTGTCGTCGAGCAGATGAATGCAAAGTCTCGCACAAAGTCGCATCGACTTTGTTCTGCGAGGTTCGTTGTTTTTTTTTTTTTGTTCGCGAAATTTCGCCGCACTCAAAGAGAGTGGCGAATGGTTCGCACATTCACGTTTCTTCTGGCGAATTGTGCGGGCATCTATAGGGTAAGGATACGATTATGCAAACGATACGCGCTATGGGAGCATCATCCATTTTATACCGTGGGTGAACACTGGGTGCCCACTGAGCAACAGGTAAGCTGGTACTGAATCAAATCGGCGATACAAAGAGGTTAGGAGAAGCTAAGCAGTAGGGGCAGCGTTTTATTTTTAATACTTTCTTGCGTTAAGCAGCCTCGATGATGGAGCCCGAACTGTAGCGAACCTGTGGTGGACCTGTTGCTTAACATGGGAAAATATTATTAGCTATCATGTAATTGCTGCGAAGCACCGTCGCGCTTTAGTGTGATTATTTATGTTCGAAATTAATCTCAACTGTTAGTGGTAAAACTGTAACGTGAGTTTCGTGTGATTTTGCATCGCGCCCAGCCTCCGTACCCTTTGGGTTGAAATTAGAAGAGGAACGGTGAAAGCGTGTATGAAAAAAAAGGGTGCATTTTGCATGCACCGATAGCGAATCTCCCCCGAGCGGGAAGCGGGAAACCTTCCCTTCCCGCTTATGTGGACATTCGATTCGTGGTGGAAGCAGGGAGAGCGTGCGTTATGTGTGTTTTTACGTTCGTGTTTTAGTCTTACAACCTAAGCTTAAGTGCTATAAAACGAAGCCAAGTGTCTTCACTGTACTGCCTACCTTTTGGACGTATGCCAACACTGAGAAAAGGTTCACGTTAGGATTAAGGGAAGGAGAATGAAGAAAGAGAGAAATGTGTACGTAATAAATATATTGGAAATGATGAAATCCGGTGCCGTGTTTTTTTCTTTTTGCGCCGTTGTGTGATTATTATTGAGAGAAAAAAAACTTACAATACCGCAAATTTACATTTATTTTTGCTCTAAGCCTCTTTTGTTTAGCTATGCTATAAAAGAATACAATTTTTCCTATTATTGTTCGCAAACACGCCGACAATACAGTGCCGTAAAGAACGTCAACAGATTCATCCTTTCTCTAATTGGCATTAAAACCCTAAGCCCTATCGCGCGCTATGCACAATACGTCGATAGTCGCCACTGCTGCTGCTTCTGTTCACGGTTGGTTTTGTGGCTAAATGCTACACCTCTCGCCTCATCGTTCCGGACGGAACGGAGAATAGATCCGTGGGGTGGTTCGAGGAATGTGCAAACCATGCGTATCGCGTCCGTTTCCATCGGCCCCTACTTCCGGCTGCTCGACTTGAAGATCATCGCCAAACCGGCACCGATGGCCGCGGCCGAGCCCGCGATCAGCGCCATACGCTGACATTTCGTCAAACTGCAACGAGGTACGAGAAAGGGAACACGAAACGTGTAACTATCAACATGGCTTGGTTATGTGTGTATGATTGATTAATTTCGATTGGACACACGGCCGAGACGGTAAGAATTTACACGGCCATGTAAGTGAAATTCGAATCGGCTCAAGTGTTTGCATCGCCACACCACCGACGCTGATAAGAAAGAATGCTTTGTAAAAATAGAACAATAAAAACAAAATGCGATTGAGGTGAACCAGGAACGAAATGAGAAACGAAAATACAACAAAAGAGGGATCCGTTTTTTGGGTAAACATCCTAGCAAACAGATTTTATTCGATTCCTTTTGGAGAAAAACATCAAGCCGGCAGACGACTTACTCATCTTGTGGACTCGATAAGACATGAGGGGAATGTATTTTTTTCTTCTTTGTTTTCTTTTCCCTTTGCCTGTTAGAGATTTATAAAAACCATACAAATTAGCTATTTCCCTGTAACCGCATTTTTACCGCTTGCCCGTGCAACTTTTCCTGTGCAATTACGCGGTTTCAATTAAAACTAAAGTCTTAAGCGAAAATCAACCGCACACGTTTCTTTTCATAACAACGCTCCTGCAGGATCCTAAACACACACACACCCACATGGGTCCGGGATTGAATTGAGCAGATTCTAACCGAAAAATTTCGATTTAATCGATCCGAACCAGGAGGACGACGCGGAAGCGTTGGCGGAGTTTTCGGGTTTGCTACTAGGTTTGAAAGGAAGAAAGTAAAGCATACACATAAGATGAGTGGCGGTATTGGTGGTGGTGATGTAAAAAGAATAATCTGATGGTGTGAAAAAAGAGATTGACTTGTCACGATGCAATGGTGGAAAGCGAGTGTGCCATTTTTTTAAACAAAGAATTTGCTTGTTCTTCGTTCGCCCGAAGGTTGGCCCTTGTAAGCGATTACTCACCCGGTGGTCGCTTTCGCTTTCCGATCCGCTTCGATAAGTTCGCCGATGAGAAATTGTTTCATTTGTTCTCTGCAAAAAAAAAAATAAGGTTAACAGAATGAAGTTGAAATTTTGCGCTCGAAAATCGCTCTCAACTCGCGTGTGCATTGCATGTCCGTGCGACCCAGTTGGCCTGCGGTCGTCCCTGGCCCCTAACATCAAGGCCATCGCTGCAATTGGAGCGCACTGTCTGAACTTACTTGGCGTCCGAACTGTGCCCAACGTCATCGAACTCTGCCGTGGCCTCCTTTCCAGCGTACTCGACTAGAACCTCCTCGCCACCGGGATGCTACGGGAAGAAGAATGGACCGGGTAACGAAGGGCATCCGTAAGTGCTGGCGGTAAAGATGCAGCTGACACATAGCTGAATAGCACGTACCTCGCTGAGAAACTTGGTCACATCGTACACCTTATCGTGGATGACCATCCATACATCGTCCGGTTTGCTGTGCTGGGCCACTTCCGCCAGGCTGTACTGCTTCAGCTCCGTTGGGGCCATTGCTGTGACGACGGATTGGCTTTTATCGGACAAAGTAGAAACAATTGTTGCGCACCTGACGGTGAAGGCGAATTCCACTAGCTATAAGCGCGATACTTATGCGAAGCTACTGCCACCAACAGCGACGGTAGATTGTGATGATTAACAACACTTCGTGGAGGGGTGACGGTGGTGGGACGATGATAGGAGTGTTAGTAGAGGATTGATTTTACACGAAAGAAAACTATAGACAGTATATAATACTAATCAATTATAAACAATTACTTCATATAATTAGTTCAAAACATTTGTGGATAAACTACACACATGCCGATGAATCTACGGACAAATATGTGTTGATTATTGTTCAATAACCGATTTGGTTCAATCAGCTGACATGCTCGCCTCCACGAGTGACGTGTCAAATGTGACAGCAAAGGTTGTTTCTATGCTGGCAGTTAGTTTGAATGATGAAAATTTATCATTAAATAGGTCCATTAAATGCATGGAGGAATATCACTGAGCACCATGAATTACGATACTTTATCCATTACACAAAATAGCAGTAAATTTTCAGAATGCCCCGTTTCTCTTGGGATATTTTAAATCATTCTTACCCCGTCACCCTGTGTTCCGTGTTGTCAACGGTTGTTGACAGATTGCAGAATTAAAGTATCATAACAATAGAAAAGATTGTTTTCATTACAAGATTGAATCAAACTTTTACTCTAGCTGTGATATTCTAACGCGCATTTTCCGATGTTGGGAGACGTTGATCGAAGTGGCGTCCACGATTCGGACGATGAAGATAAATTTTTCACACCAGGGACTAGAAGTAACGGCATGTGAGGATCGCTAGAAGCACAACGTGAAGCCATCGAAACGCAATGATGACTAATTCCATCCTTTTGTCCTATGCAGGTCTGCTATAGCGGTACTATTTGGAATAAAACCGAAAGGCGCTGCAGGAGCTAGCGAAAGGAATATAGCGCCCGTGGCACCAAAATCCGTTAAGATCTCAGACCGCTATGGTCCATCCAATTTCCGATACATTCCAACCGAACCGGCCGAAGATGAACCGATCGAGGATGCAAACGATTCCGCACCGGAATGGAGTATCATGCGAGCCTCCGTAGTTACGGCGCATAAGCTGTACGAACACGCGCATTCTTTCGCGGTTTGCTAGTATTTTTGACATTTTTCCTTTTCTATTTTACAGAGTCGAAGGTGACAGTGTGTTCCTCGGTAAGATTGGGATGGCTTTGCTTAAATCCTCCTTGGGTCACAGACTAGTGCTGTATCGCACGAAAACCGATGTGCTCGGAACGGTTTCGCTTAGTAGTGGAACGACTGTGTTTCTGAACGAAGGATACGTGCAGTTTCACGCGGACGATTCAAGCGACTTTTGGAGTGTACTGTTCGAAAGTAAATCCGATCGGGAGGCAATTCTCGGCATCATTGAATCAATATGCTACATCGAACGGGGGCCGGTGATAGAAGAACCCATGTCTGAAGTAGAAAAAGATCCTGAACCACCGAAAAATAACCGATTGGAGCTTGCGGCACGCATGGCGCGAATGGGTGGGCAAGCGATGCCCCTACCGGAACGTTCCAAAGCTCCTCCGATTCCCACGAATGCACCTGGTTCGGATTCGTCCGATACGTCCGATTCGAAGATAGAAAAGGTTTCAACGAGACCAATTCGTAGACCGAACGCGGTGTCGACCGTGGGTATGCAAATGGTCCCCTTGGCTGGGATGATGACGGGTGGCATCGGAGCGGGTCCAAATCCGGCTGCGTCCGCTATAGCTGACGTCAACTTTAACCTGATTATGAGCGAAAATCGAATGCAAAATACCGAAATGCGGATGAACTTAACGAAACTGGAATCCAAAATTGATACCGTGCTCGATCGAATCAGTTTGCTCGACGTGCAAGGTACTTCCGAACGTCCCGCTATCGATAAGGAGGCGGAGGTGCTAGAGCTGGAAGAGAAGCTGCTCGAGCTAAAGCGAGCCAATCATGCACTCAAAACTCACGTCCGCACCCTGGAGGCAACCGAAAGGGACGGAAAACGGGAAGCAAAGCTAGAGGAAAAGTTGCAAATTTTGGAGGAATCGGAACGACGGCTCAAGGAACACGTTGCTTCGCTCGAACGGAAGCTTGACACAAGTCGCACCGAAAGTGAGCATCAAAACGAAAAACTCAATCTGTTGGAAAAACAGCTCGCCGAGGAAAAAGAAAACGCTGAACGCAACACCAAAGAACTGCAGACAGTGCAGGAGCAACTGGAGAGCGCTCAACGTGAACGAAATCAGCTGAAGGAACAGTTGGAAAAAGAAATACATCGAGCGGAAGCAATTAAAAAGCAACTGGATCAGCTTCAGCAAGAGCATCACGAGCAGCAAGCGCAGGGACAGCGACGACCGCCGGCACTGAACGCCTCTCTGGTGAAGGACATTATGAACGGATGCTATCAACAGCTATGCGATCAGATCACCGATCCGGCGGTGTTGCGGATTATAGCTCAAACGATCAAGCGTGAAACCAAAGCGGCACTGGAACGTGGTGGAGGCCAATAGTTGCTGTAAATCTTCAAGGGCATGGCGACAGTCATTGTTAGCTTAGTATTAAAAATAAACTGTATTGATGAATATGTCTCTGAAACCTCATCCATTCGATGTGATCAATATTGTAAAGTATTTCAAACGGATCATAGCAACCTGTTTTACTGGTTTTCTTGTCGTCCATGTAATCGGTGAAATCTCATAATTAATAAGCTTGGAACCAAAAAAAACATTCATCTGATTTGATCTGAAAACGAAGCATCAGAAAATGTTCACGCTATAGGTCTTCTTTAGAAAAATGCTCTCACATTCGATTTGTGGCTATATATTTTGAATACCTTTTGAATAACTTTTCTATCATTTGGGAAGATAAATACAGTTTTAATAATATTTTTATTATTTTTTCCTATACATTATCTCATTAAAATACCGTCATCTTCCGCTTATCACTACGCAGCTGTTGTTCTTTCGATATATTATATTCCGAAGCTTGGAGGCGCGAAATTTCCGCCCGCTTCGCATCAATCTGCCGCCTGAGGTTGTCCGATGCAGGCGTTCCCACCTTGTGTCTAGTCAGTGCTATTTTCAGACGCTCCACCTCGGCCTCTGCTCGTCGTATCTCCTCCGACAGCTTCAAACTGGCAATGTTTAAATTCTTCGACGTATGTTCCTTAAGCTCGCGCCCATTGATTTCGGTGGCGGTATGTTTCTCCAGACGTTTCGCTTTGGAACTTTCCCCACCACCATTGAACACTTGTTCGTTGATAAAACTGAACACGTCCTTTGCCTTGTCCGCCTTGCTACGGCGTTCATAGTCCCTGGCGGCACGCTTTTCCTGTTGCTTCTTCAGCTGGACGAGCTTTTTCTCCACACTGAACAAATCTTTGTCTCCGTTCGCTTGCTCGCGTAGCTCCATGCAGTAATCGAGCGAACGGCCCTGCGGCAACACTTGGGCACTGACTGGAATCACTATTCCTTCGCCCTCCCGGCCGAGACCGGTCCCGACGACGTAGCCCATCTTTTGCATAATCTTTGAACCGATGCCACAAGTGTGTTCCTCCCATTCGCCCAAGCGTCGGTCGGGAGCGGGATGGAACAAACTTTTCTCCACCATCTGTGCCCTTCGCAGTGCTTCCTCGTCGGAATCTTCCTCGCTTGCGCTAATATGATCTTCCTCCGCATCACTACCGTCATGCTCGTCTAAAGGGAGTAAATCCTCGAATGGAACCTCCGCTTGTTCACGTTTGCCCTCCTCCAACCGAATCTTACACCGCTTCCCTTCAAAGTTCACCTCCAGTACCGTTCCCTTGCACCAAAGACGGCTGGACTGTTTTACCAACACTAGGCTACCCTTTCGACGCAATTGTTCAAACTGCGGTTCGCGATAATCGCGCAGCTGATCCAACCGGACTACCTCACCGTGCGAATAATGGCACTTTTCATCCGTAAAACGACAGTCGCCGTCGAGGAAGTATGCGCAAGGGATCATCTCTCGGTGGGTGGGATTGGTGAACAGCACTTTTGCGGTGGCCTCGGCTAGATTGGAGCTGTCCAGGCTGCATACCATCGCATTATGGTAAACGGTTGAGCCCCAGGTGTGGAGATGTGGCGCTGAGCATTTACTTCCCAGCAGCCCGTCCAAGTCAAGTTCTTCGGACGAATCTGATTCCGGTTCCGGTGCGTCCTCGTTTACCGACTCGGTCTGCTCAGACGGGTCGAGCTGTTTGATTTCTCTCATAAACAGAGCAAACTCATCGTCAATAGGATCGGCTGTAGCTGAATCTTTTTGAATTGCATTGCCTTTCAATTCATCCACGGAATGGGCTTCATCTTTTGAATGAACGAGCGTTTCTTGCGTTAAATTCAATAGTTCAGTTAAGTCAAGTTTCAACTTTTCCAGTTCACTCCTTTCACTTTCATCCTTGGTGTGCTGTAGAGCTTGTGCTATTTGGTTGAGCTGAAAAGAATGGGAATTCGAGAAAGAATTTGTAAACAAAACTAAAACATGAACCAGGATAACATTTTCTCACACTAACCTGCGCTGTGTATTGGCTAATTGAATCATTTAACTCATCAACACTCATCGTTAACGGAAATATATTTTTCGCATACACACTAATTTATGCAAAAATGTTTGAAATTACACCAAAATCCATCCGAAATCCTCTGCGTTTGCTTGCTTATCCTATTTTCAATCCCGTTTGTTGACGTTTGTATGCTACAATTGTCAAGTTGTGTTGTTGGGATTTGTTTTGTTGTGATCCCCACTTTCCGCTTTCCCCTACCTCATCGAATGACCAATACAGAGCAAAAGTGCAAATTTACTGTTTGAAAATGCATTTCCTGTGGGCACTAAAATTTGCGAGAATCGTTTTCCTTTATAAATATTAATATTGCATGGAAACAAACTGTAAAAACGTAACAAATCAAAATTAATGGGAAGATTATATTTGTGTGTTTCTTTACAGCGCGAAAGCTACGAAAAACGTTGTTACGGTATTAATTTTAAAAACAAATTTCTTTAAAAAAAAGTGAAGGTGGAAACAGGCAAAACAAAATAAATACAAAACGAGAAAACCCAAACCGTCCCTATCTCATCGCACAAAGAACAGGTTTTCCAGGACCAACCGAAAACTCGAAACGGCTGATAACGCACGGGCAAAAAAAGCGTAAGCGGCGCAACAAAACATTCGCCGAGATTGCGTAAAACGTTGTTGTTGTTTTGTTGCATTTTTACCCCACCACATTCACGCAGCCTCGTTTGACAGATGTCAGATGTTTCGGAAGCGCTAGTTTTTGTTGTTACTGCCGTTTCGCCGCGAGCGTGAGCGAAACGGAGCACAATCGAGGTAAGCGAGACAAAAAACGACTTCCTCTTCCCAAATCGGAAGACTCAAACACCGAAAAACTATGGGAGGGAATGGAGAAAAACCGCCGGGAGAGAACATGTTGCTCACGTATTTTGTTGCGCTTTGTTTGGAAAAACAATACACCTTTCTCGCTTTGCATGGGTGCTTGTTTTGTTTGGATAGCGCTCCAACCAGTGTTGTGTCCTTACACACCGTCCTGCTCTGACAACAGCTGCATATGCCTTACATCATCCATTGGCCAAAAGAATCATCTATCTCTCTCTCTCTTCCCCATCTCTCTGGCGAGTGCGCGCGCGCATCGCTTTATTTGATACGGCCAGCTGTGCCGTCGTCTGTGCGCGGCATAGGTAAAACAACAACAAAAGCATAAAGAAAGAACGCTTCTTCCCTGTTTATCGATCGTATGACTTGGCCGCCACGGTGATTCTCTCGCGAGCATGTGCTTTCTTTCTCTCTTTCTCCCGAGGATGTCAAGAGACGCAAACACACAGCACGCACGCTTTCTCTCTTTGGTGTTCGCGAGCTATACGTTCGCGAATCGTTCCCGACGTTTCTGTAGGGTTCCCGCTGGTCTTTACACACACACCAACTCTTATATTATTCGAAAAGCCCGAGCGAGTGCATCGCGTTTGACGCCGAGTGTGTCGATTGTGTCGTTTTTTTGTGCAACTAAAATGAAACTGTAGTGACAAAAAAGAAGCAAAGAACAAATCACGAAGAACACTTCACTGTGGAGCATTTTTTTAACCGTACATTCTAATGGCAACAATTGTTTTCTTCCTGTGTGTGTCGTAACGAAGCCGCAGCGGTAGTAGCAGCATCATCTAGTCTAGTCATGGTAGTTTTAGCCGCAGTGTATGAACTAAAAGTTCCAGTCGCACCACCATCGTAGCGAGAAGTTTCGTCCAAATCCTCGCCGGAAAACCACGCGGCCAAGCGTCACTCCCATTTCTCGCAGTTCATTCATTCGTGGAGCAGCGCCCCTAACGAGGCTTGGATACCGTTTTTTGCTTCAGCTGCCCCCTCCCCTTCGCCTAGTACGTGTGTGGGAGCGCTCGTGCGTGAGTGTGTGTTGCGAAGCTTCTTTATGCCTGGTGTTATTTGTTTGCTCAGCATCGCACAGCATCGTAGACTCCGTCGTTAGAATCTGTTCATGGTACCCCATCCTGTGGCATAGCAACATTCGAACCAGCGACAGCATTTCAACGGTGAAGTCAGTAAAAATTATTAAAAAAAACAACGGCAGCAAGTGCTGATCGGGGGAGTGACGCGCCTCACACAGGCTGACAAGCTGAAAAACAGAGTCTATCTCACCTCCTACCACAGGGAACGTCCACACTCTCTACTCGCTCTCTCTCTCTCTCCCTCCCCTCCCCCCTTCTCTCTCTCTCTCATTCCCTGCGTTATGTTGTGCTCTACACCGTGTGCTGTGTTTTCACATTAACAAATTTTCTTTGTTCTCGATCGAGTTGCAAGCGCGCACAAACACACACGTACGCTAAGAGACGTAAGAAGACAAACGTCAAAACGGGCACAAACAACAACAACAACATCGGGTAGCGCGGTTGAATCATCCCAGCAAGCGCGTGGTTTTTTGACGGCTGGTTGTGTGTTTACTCTAACATCGTGCACGCGGTGTTCTGGCTTCCTAACCCCACACGGAACACGGACGGAAAGCACGCGGTTTCTTCGGCCACAACCATCGAGTTGCCGGGATTGCTTGGAGTTGATCAACCCACCCAAACCACCATCACCCGTACACGAGTCCGTTTGGAGAGGGGGAGGTAAAACGGGAGAGGGAGAGAAGAGGAAAGTGTGAATTTTTTTATCGACACGCCACAACAGTGTCCGAGCGGTGGTCGTCGTTATCAGCGAGAAATCTTTGACTGAAAATAGCCCGACCGACCTCGTTTGCAGCAGTTGCGCTCCTGCTCCTGTGAGCTGCATCGCAATCAGTGCATTTGGGCTGATATATACACACTCAGCTGTCCGTGAGTGTGACGGATAAGGAGATCGGCAGGAAGAATACCAACCCGCCAAGAAGAGGCTACCCCCGGGGACTGGCAGATATACTTACTTTGGTCCGCTCGAAAGCTGCATATTTGGTGTGTGTGCCTACGTGCCGCCAGGGTACAACTCGCGTGCGAACGAGCCGGCACGTTACAATTGCATTCAGAGAAACGACTAGCGGATAGAGCGAGAGGCACGGTATGGCAGCGCAGTAATGCTAATAAAAAGCGCAGCGTGCGAGTAGTAACACCAGTAGCCGACCGCGGTTGCGAAAGCGAGACCCAACCATGCACTAGCCCACACCAGAGAGGGGTTACTAGTCTCTAGTTTAATGTCACCCGCAAACCCACCATAACTGCACGCGTACTTGCATGCTCGCTGCAACACAACACAAAGCATATTTTGGATACAGCAATGGCCAGATAAAGGTCAGTCTTCACGTAGCAGCGTGATCATCACCCGATAAAGTTTCATTCGCCAATAGTTTCGCGTGCCTGCTAACACTCGTGTGCATCACGCGTGCAGTATTTTCCTGTGTTTTCTTTTCCCTCCTGCCCCCCCGAAGTGTATACCGCGTGTGCCCAACATCTGTACGCAGCCTCCGGAAGTGCAAACCACGCGCTCCCGAACTCACACCGGAAGTGGCACCGGATCGCGCACAAAACCGCGTGCTAGGTGAGATAGAACCGATCTCAAACGCGTGTCGTGTCGTGCCAGGTGGTTTTCTCCACGCACCGAAGGAAAACCGCGTGTGTGGAAAACGCAATACACCAACACAGATGGAGTTGTGAAAGTGTGTCGGTTTTTGTGGTGCGTGTACGCTGATACGAAGACCACACTTTTCACTTACTTCCCGTGGCATCCCGTGTGATCTACGATGGCTTCCGGATCCGGTCGGTGAACATCCGATTTTTCCGACAGTGTCCGGACAGCGCAAAAAGCACATGGGCTTGTTTCGGGAAATGGCTGCCTGAGAGTCGTCGCTATTTTCCTCACCGAAACGAGTTTAAGGAGGAGGCATCATCATCATCATCATCATCATCAGCAGCAGCAGCAGCAGCAGTAGCAGCAGTAGCAGCAGTAGCAGCAATAGTAGCAACATTAGCAAATGTATGCAAATCCGCACGCGAAAAAAAGAAGCACAGCAGCAACCACCGAGAAGAGGCAGTGCAATTTCGATTTCGATTTCATAGTTTCGACTCGCTCTTCCGCACGCGCGTTATGATTCGCTTCTTCGTATCATTATTATTACCGCATCGAACCACGCCATCCACCACCACCACCACCACCACCACCGCCCTCTACGCCACCCTTCACCGTTGACGTTGGTGCACGGCGCAGCGACAAAACCACCAGTTTGGGCTGTGATCTCGGCCGTCTCCAGAAGAGACGGGGCAACAGGCGAAAATAACTCCACGGCACACTGCTCGGTGACCTTGGCGACGACAAGCAAACGGCGTTTGGTTTAGTTTTCTTCTCAGGCTTCTGCCTCCTGTGTATGCACTCGTGTCGCGCGGTTCCAAAAGCCGTCCCAAAGATAGACAGACTTTCCGACATCACCTCGGAGCTAGGAGAAGAGCGCAGTGGAAGAAGCAGCAGGGTATGCGCCCCACTGAGAGTATTTATCATCCCACCTCCCACCACTAGCCTAGTCCATTGCATCGCGAACGCACCAACACTACCCATCGTGAGATGTTGGACCACTGCACCCATTCGCTTCATCGATAGCAACAGCAGCAACAATCCCGATTGAGGTTCAAATTTTATTGCAATCGAATACGTCTTTACACAGTATTTGTTACCCCGCTGCATTTCATGTTCGAGGGTTGCTTGTACGTTTGTGTGTGCGTGTGAAATTATAATCAGTTGGGCACTCAAACACGATACTCCCCACCCAATTATCTCGCTTCACTTCGCGGTGCATCGTAACGCAGCCAGCGCACAAACAAACGAACCTATCTACACACACATACACACGCAAAAGCAGGGGACATCGTGCAATCGATTGAACAGTGTCCCCGGCACGACGGCAAGAAGGGGACAGCCGCAAGTGAGTGTGTGTGGAAGCGAGAAAAAACACAACAACAAAAACAAACCCCCCCGTAAAGTAACCACCGCTGCCAGGAGAAACGTCAAAGTCAAAGACGGGAGCGAGCAGAAAGAAGAAAAACAGAAAGAGAAAAGAGAGGGGAGATTGTAGTGGCAGCATACGCACTCACACTCACATAATTTCGTTTGCTAAGCAGCTGAGCGGAGAGCGTCTTTTGGTTCACAGCTGAGCTGTGTGTATCAACACCTCAATAATAATAACAACAGCATCACGAAGTTGCATGCATGTGCAGAAGGTGAGTGTGTATGAGCGGTGCAGCAGGAGAGCCACGGTTGCAAATTAACGAGGGATCCGCTTGATGGCCAGTGGTTGAAGAACAACTTTGACTGTGAAATATAGAAGCTGGTGTAGTTTGTTGTGGTTTTGTGGAGGATCAGCTGTCAAGGACGCGGGCTCGTCGGTCGTCGATTACGCTACGTTTGGTCTGCAGGGTTATAATTTACACGCACACCCACAAACAAGTGCAGCAGCAGCAGCAGTTGCAAGCAAACCAAAAACACGAAGAACTTGGAAAGAAGAAACGGACCGACTGCAAAATAGAACGTGCCACCACACCACACCACCGAAACGCGGGTGTGTGTATTAACGCTCTTCTTGTGATATTACGACATTCGCACAATTCTCGCCTTGGGGGCACATACCATTCTTCTGAGAGAGAGAGAGAGAGAGAGAGAGAGAAAAAGATAGATAGAAAAGAGAGAAAGAGAGGGAGACAAAATAACGAACAACCCCACACAACACGGTGGGTTGTGTTTTCTGCAAAGTACAAAATAAAACGCCACCTTCAAAGCAACGGCAAACAACAACAACCACTAAAGAGGCTCGTGAATAAGTAGTAAAAAACAAGATAAATAAATAAAACAACAAAAATTAGGACGGCAAACAGCAGTCTCTGTCTGCATATAGCAGCTGCTGTGTATAGCCAAGTAGTAGTAGGCCACGACGGTTGCAACGGAACGCTCTCTGTGGACTATCGACTGACCGTTCCGTGAAAGCGATTAATTGAAAATGGATCACGCGCAGCAGGACCAGCAATCGCGAATGGTCTGCGATGAGGACGAGGAGAAACGGGAGGTTAAGATGCAGTCGGAGGAAGTCGCAGCAATCTCTTCTTCTAGAAAGAAGGACGGTGGTAAGCAATAAGCACGATCTAAACGCTGTCATAGCAACCAAGGTTGGCTGATTTTTCTTTCAATGATTTTACAGCAACCGACACCCAGAAGCAGGAGCAGACTCTGACGTCCAATGGTGGTAAGTACGTGCTGCATGGTAAGATAGATCGCGGAACGTTCAGCACGGTCATGCTTGCGTCGCTAGCGTCCGAGCAGCACTTGGCGAAGAATCTGAAAAAATGGTTCGCGATCAAGATGATCACCCCGACGAGCCACCCGGCGCGGGTCAAATTCGAGGCGTGGTGTCTGAAGCGTATGGGTGGCCGCAACAACGTGATCAGCACCTTGGGTGGCTTCCGGGAGAACGACAAGGTCGGGCTGGTGATGCCTTTCATCCAGCACGAACCGTTCCACCGGTACTGCTTCAAGCTGGGACCGGCCGAGGTGCAGCGCTACTTGCAAGAGCTTTTGATCGCGCTGGATTGGGTGCACCAGCACGGCGTGATCCACCGGGACGTGAAGCCGGGCAACTTCCTGCGCAACTCGGCCAACGGTGGCTCGTACATGCTCGTTGACTTTGGGCTTGCGCAGGAAATGAAGGAAAGCGCACTGCGTCAGGACATGGAAGGCTGTCTCGCTAAGACTAAGGTTGGTGATGCGGTCGCTACTACCGCTACAGCTGCCGTTCCTTGCACGGATGCGACGCTTGACGATCAGGTCGTGCCTCAGCAGAGTAGCGTGACCGCGGTGCGGAAGCCGCTAAAGCTCTCGAATAGTATGAAAACCGATCTCACCGATGTACCTCTGGCTTGTCAAATAAAAACGACCGCCGACACCATTGGTAAGCATTTGCAGCCGAAGTACCGCTCCTCGGCTAGGGCTCGGTCGCCTTACGCGAATTATCTCAAACGGGGTGCACTCGGCGGAGCCTGCTGCAACTGCTGCGGTCGCCCGCAAGTGTGCTGCAACTGTCTGGTGAAGCCGGAAATGAACGCACCGCGAGCCGGTACTCCTGGCTACCGTGCACCGGAAGTGCTGATGCGGTACCCACACCAAACGACGGCCATCGACGTATGGGCCGCGGGAATCATCTTCCTGTCACTGCTCAGCAAGGTGTACCCGTTCTTCACCAACTCGGACGACAGCATATCACTGGCGGAGATCATCGAAGTGTTCGGGTACGAGCGGCTCGACAATACGGCCCGCGCCCTCGATCGGATGCTACTGATCGACAAAAAAACCACCCAGGGCGCCATTCAGCCGTTGAGTTTGCGCAGCCTCTGTCAGCACTTCCGGCAGATTTATGTGGACAAGAACACGAAAGCTCCGGTTGAGCCCACTGCCGGTGGTTCCAGCCCACGGACCGAGTGTGGCGAACAAAGTTTCGATAGCTGCAGCAACTGCTACATACCGCTGCACAAATGCGTCTGTCTGGTGCGGGATCGCAACAAACGCGATGAGTATGGCCCGGATGCGTACGACCTGCTCGGCCGGCTGCTCGAGCCCAATCCGCACCTTCGCATTACCGCAGCCGAGGCGCTGCAGCATCCCTACTTCCAGGTGCAATACTGAGGGTGAGTGTGCATGAACAGGTCGGAATCGTCGAACTCCGAAATCACCGCCATTTGTTAACATCATCACCACCTGTGGTACAAACTGTGTAATGGAATGAATGCTCCGTACGAATGGCGGAACGAATGAGAAGAATGTAGTGATGTTGATTAAAGCACCGCCAGTCTCGGTCAATTATAGCCAGTATAATGAGATCATCGTGCAAGAAAAGAGATTGCGAGTTCGAGCGAATTGCGATGCGTGCGATAAGTGCGTTTAGAGATTATATTTGCGTAGTACACTACTTCTTAAGTTACCACCGAATATAGATAATACACGCTCGGATATGCCACGATCATATTCTTCACAGCGCACTCATCGATCGCCAAAGTCTGCCACCCAAGAAGTTTGCCTCACGTGCATTCACATACATCCCTCTCCTCCCCCCCCCCCCCCTTTCCCCTCACACAAACACACGCAATGACACTCACACATGATTCGATTGACGTACACATCATTTATCACAAGGCCGACTAGATATAGTGAACTTTAGTAGAGCCTCCCGTTGTGTGAGTTGTTTTTTTTAAATGCCAGTATAAAAACACCCGTCCCTGTGCAAATGCAGTGCAATAGAAAGAGAAAGCTACAGAGATTGATAGAGAGAGAAGGAGAGAGAGAAAGAGATATATATAAAAAAGGAATTAGTGAGATTAATGGAAGAGATCAGAGAGACAACAACGTTGCGCCCTACATTCCTTTTCGTCCTACTATTGTAAAAATGATTGGGACGACGAGATAAGACTATAGAAAAAAAAACAGACATACACACACACCCATACACCTGCACAATCACTCACATACTAACAAAAGCAATCGAAACGAACAAACATACGAGTGTCAATCAGCCTCGTGCAGGACATCGAGAGAAAAAAGTGAACTAGCAATAGAGATGCAAGGGACGCGCAACGAACGCGCGTGGGTTTGTGTGTCTGTGTATGTGTACAGCTTGATTTTTGTAAGACACTCTCGCACACGTAACAAGACAAGTGGAACAAAAAAAAACAACTGCAACAGTGCTACAAATATCTATTGCCATTTATTGTCACACGCCACCGATAGCGACAGCTTCTTCCTTTCTCTTGCCCTTCCCGGGTCTGGCTATCGGACGGCTTCCGGTTTGCCACTAAACGGACAAGCGAGCGAGCGAGCCAAGTGTGCAGCAGGTTTCGTTAGTTGAATTTTGTTTTCATTACGATATTTATATTAATGTTTCTTTCTTTTTTGTTCTTTTTAATGCAAGTTGTGTTTAGGAAACATTGTTCTAGTTTTGCGCAAGCGCGTTACTATCGTCGCGAATTTATTTATTTCATTTTTTTATGTACAGTCGAGCGGGTGAACCATCGCTTCCTTAGCCGCATCTTTTGGTGCTGCGCTGCGGAGCGCTGCGGCATTGCAGCGACGAAAGGGCGGAGAATGAAGCGAACAAAGCTCGCTCGCAGTCTTAATTTTAAATGTATTTATTAAATTATTTGTCACAAAAAGCTAGTTTACATGTGTCGTGCCTAATGTAAGGGAACAAGCGAGCAAGAGAAGAGCGTATGTAAAAAAAAACCAGATACGCCGCACGAGCCAAACGCAATGCATTTGCTTTGTTGCACATTTTTAGATTGTTGCCTCATGCTTTTTATTCCTATGAGAAGTTTTGGTGGTGCGTGTTTGTGTACAGGGGGACGTATAATGCTTGAGAGCGAAATGAAGTGTAATCGGTCACACAAACACACACACATACACAGTTACAAAAAACACTCACACACAAACGAATACCAGCAGCATTATAGTAGGGATACGTAGGGATAGCCCTTTCGAGAAGTGCAGTAATGTCGAAGACACCCGACCAGTGTAGAGCAGAAGAAACAAGCGGTGAAGTGCAAAAGAGGAGGCCAGATCAATAAGAACCGTCGCAGTTACACAAGAAAATCAAATAAAAAAAAGAAGTACAACACTAAACCAATGGAGTATAAACTAAGGCAAAGCAAAACAAAACACAAAAACGAAACAAAAACAAAACAAAAAATGATACAAAAACGAAACAAAAACATAACAAAAACACAACAAAAAATGAAACAAAAAACACTTACGATTTAGTCAATGGGGAAACAAACTTATGGGAAGAGTAAATCCAACATCATCAATGTAGAATTAGCACCGTGGCTGAGATGTAGCATCTATGTATGTATATCTGTCTCTGTAATGTATATTTGTATATGTTTGTGTCGTCGAGACACGGTGGAGAAGGACGCGGATTCGAAACCTATCTGTCCGAGCACATAAGGTGCTTGCCAGTAGTGAATCACGCACTGTTTGTTTTTCTGTTTAATCACACTTTCCGTACGACGGTTGTCAAGCTTCCCTATCATCTCGAGGCACTTTTCTGTCCCACTACCCAACTGCAAAAACAACAAAAAAAAGAAACAACTCCTTTTCATCCCACACGGTTAGTTATCGAAAAAAAGGTTTGATTTTGGCGGTTCTTATACCACGCGTTGTGGACTATCGTTATAATAAAATTACGTTCTTTTTCTACACTCGTATCGCTCGAGAGAAACGATCTCATCGGTTGTGCCTAGGACTGGGGCTGCATTTTGAATTCCACCAAAAAGTAAAGAAACATACGCGCGCGTGCCCCCCCGGCCCTCCCCAGTTAAGAACAGTTAGGCCAATGAACGTGAAGTTAAGAATGTGAAGAAACAGTATAGACATGAATGTAAAAGTAACGTTTAAAACAGGAACTACGCGTGCGATGGATTGAACTGAAATACAACACAGGAAGAAATGATTATGCATGTATGTTAATGTGTGCGTTTATTTTTTCGTCCAACACATGGCTGTTGCAGCTATTGCAGACGGAAATCAGAACCTACTACACTGTGTGAACGTCATGTATTTAAAAAAAAAACGTACGAAAGGGAGGGAAACGTATCCCACGTGTAGGTAAATTAAACGCAATATCGTCGAACGAAACGATTTAATTTTGACTTGCTATTTGTTCGGGTTTGTGTGTTAATATTGAGAAAGTTTTTAAAAAGTATCGCTTTGTTCTTTAGGATACCAAAATATTATTTCAGCAGATATTAACAAGACGAGAGAAGCACTGGCAGAAAATATTTGTTGAGCAATTCTATTCGTGTCACAAAAAGTGCTTTGTAATGAAAATGGCGTGGTGCTTTGTGAAGTGTGGCATGTGTTGAGCCTGAACGAGAACGGGTATTTAAATTTTACATATTTCTTCATTCAATTAAATGGCAGATACAAATTATTACATGTTTTAACACAATCTGATCTGATCATCCGGTTCACGGTAGCGATCTTTCGCTTAAAATTCGAGCGATCATTCTGAAAAATCTAATGTTTTTCGACAGTTGATTTAATTCTTGATGTGCTTTGACGAATTTTCGTTGACGAGTTAAATATAAAAAAATACGATTTTTTAAATGTCCACATGCAACTAATGAAAAATGAAATTCAAAGTAACATACATACCTTCAACGGCCATTTCAAATGTAACACGTTTTTAGTAGAGCATTGCTTTAGCTCACATAAACGAGATGATGTTTAACCATCGTTTTATAATACACTGGGTTGTTTTGAAGTAATTATTTAACAGATCTCCAACACTATGTACCCGATATCTACCAGAAAACGGTGTTTGAGCTTATTTATTGCTCTTTATTTATTGGAGTGCTGCATCATACAGAGTGGCGCCTCATTTATCGCATTGACTGTCACTGTCAAAACAAAATGTCATCACGCATGTACGTTCGGCTCCTGTACCGCTCTCTTCGGCTTGTGCTCGGCTCCGTTTCACAGTGGCGCACCCTAGTGGCGGTAACCAAAACTAACTGTTTTTGCATGATAAATACCCCCCCCTGGCCGACAAAGCGCATGCATTTTATCCGTCAAGTGCCAGGCGTGCTCGGCTTTTAAACCCTTGGCCGCTTCAGTATCTGACGTGCCGTGTTTTTTGTTTCTTTTCGCGGAGCACCGTAATTTCGACAACAAACTCCGGTCTCGTCGGACGTGTTTTTCTAATTTCGCTTCGGCACCCGCGCTCACCCTTCTCATGTGGCATCGTTAGTGGTGTATTAAAATTCCCCGGACGTGTCGTTTGCTAAATCCGCGGATGATCGGAATGGTGCCAATCGATAGAAACGTCTACGTGCGGTGATTTTATTCTGTTTACATTTTGCAGCGGATGGTTCGAGTGCCGACGCAGCGACAAGTAAGTCGTGTTTTTGCCTACAGCAACTACTTCCACTACCACTACTAGTGCTCGTCTACAGCCCCGCCGTGCTATTGTCACATGCTCTCTCCAGCATCCTTTCTTCTTTCGTTGTGCCGATTGTGGGCCCAATAATGCGTGCTTGTGTCCCATCGATGGAAGGAAAAAGTAGAGCAAATAACATCTAGCCAGGAAATCGAAACTATCGCTGCCCTCCAGATTCCAGTACGGGTGACGGTGTTGGTTATCGTGCAGAGAACCTGTGTCGGTTTATGCTAGATAAAGTGGTTCGTTCCCAGCGAGCAGCGTTACTTGAAGCGCTCAATATTGTGGCAGTTACCACGATAACGTAATCACTTACTTCTGTTAGATTACACGTGAACGTGCCTGTGTGTGTGTGAGAGAGAGTGTGTGTATTTGTGCGCGAGCGTGTACTTAAAGTGTGTATGTGTGTGCAGAAATGTTCAATTTGCCCTGTCGGCACATCCAATATTAATTAAAGTTGCCATCATCTGGCTGGTGTGAGGCAGCCGACAGCATCACTACTGAGTAGAGTGATTCCCCGAAGGCTCAAACACCTGAAGTTGCGCCTCTCCTGGCAACAACAGTGAATCCAGTTGACAGACGACATCACTTGTCGACCTAAAATTCTAGATCCGAAATAATAGGGGCCATACGGCAAGTGCAGTGCGACTACTCCTCCGCTGTGGGAAGCTGTGTGGTAACGGAAAGTACGTTTCTCCGGGTGTCGCCAAACCTGTGCATTCATCAAGCAGTCCGACCGAGGCAACCGAGTCGACCGAACCTGCACGACACTGGAATTCTTTGCCGTCCTCACCTTCCTTGCGATGGCGGATCCTTTTGGAATGACCTACTGCTCCCGCGCATGACAATTAAGCTGCATCTACCACATGATTTTCGACACACAAATAAAACTATGTGGCGATTTTTGATTTTTAGGTGGTGATTGACATCTCATTGAACGTGACCAGCAGGTGGAATTTCCGGCAAACGTTGCCTGAGATTGATTGCCACCGAGTACGACGGGGGGACCGAGGAGAAGATCTTGCCTCGCGCTCTTACGTCATGGATCACTGAGCGAGCGTGCTGTGTGTGATTTTTTTCTTTCGCCATGCTATCTAGAGCTTCTTTCATTCATACACATGCAACCATGCTCACCGAAACGATGGCGGTGCACCTTCGTATTTCGTAGTGTTGTGGTGGTGTAATGTTGTGAAGCTCATATGATGATGGTGCTGGCTGATGATGCAACTTACCGACGGTTACTACGAACGGCCGACTGTGATTTGCTGCCATTTGCTTCGCTCTTGCTGCCACAAACTACCGATCACACATATCGGGGGAGGTCTGGGATCCGTATAGGTAACCTTAAACGCATGACACCCTATACGCTGTATCGTATTCTCGATTCGTTATTGCTTCACCTGGAAGCACAGGTTATTACCGATGGTTTCATGCTTTTTTGGGACACTTCCCCGGGAGGAAAGATAGCCGGGTCTTGACAGAAGAAATAAAGCCTCCAACAAATGGTATCAGACATCGCGGACATACTGGAATAATAGTTACCGTGAGGTGAAGTATAGCAAATTAACGTCCTTCTTCGGGGTGTTGGAACGTACCCCTTTCAATCAGCATCTCTCGACAGCACTCTAACAATCAGACCACTTTCGAACATTCGCACACTGCTTGCCACAGCAGCAGGCGACGATGGTTTATGCAACGATTTTTGCACATGAACCGTTTCCGAGCGGTTTCGGTGTTTTTCGGAGCGGTTGTAGACATATGGACGTGTGCTGTGCATTTGAATGAAGATAAAAACAATCTTGTTAATAGAATAATCTCACTCTTTGTCCCTGCTACGTGTTGTGGCGCGTTCATGCGCTACTTCAATTGTTCAGGTTTTTTTTTTCAATTCACGTCTCAGCAAGACTAGTGAAGATCTAATAAATATCTCATCTAATAGAAAACTAATGAAGATCTAATAAACATTCTTGAATCACCGCGACGCAGTTACCATTGTTTAGTGGATATCCCCTTTGAGGAGATGATGTAACTCTCACCGAAGTTTGCCGATGGCTGCTGCGAGTTTTTAGCTATATGCTTTCGCTGACGTTTTTTACCCGATATTTCCAGTTTTTTATTTGAATATTGTACGTTATAAAACAGTCAATCAAAATTCATTGTATTAAAGTGAGTTAGCAAACCGTTACTGCGAACAACTTGCGAACAAGGTTTAAATGAATACCTTTCACAAGGTATTGGGCGATAATTTGAAGTGAAATTAATGTTAACTTTGGCAAATTTATGCCTCAGCAAAGAATGTTGTAAAGGGGATAAAATATTTCACGAACATTCAAAATAAAACGACATTGCAAGATGACTTCATTAAAAAAAATATTATTTTTTTTTAACAAGGGCTTAGAACAAATCAGAATGTAATGTAAATAATTAAGCACCGTATACAAAAAGGCGGAATACCGTGCACGTGGTTAATGTTTTAAAAATAATAAATCATCGTAATATCAATCTTAAGTCGTATTTCCAGTCATAAGACAATACATTCATTCCGCGATTGTCCAACGTGTCCACTGGCCAAGCCTGTTCAAGCTTCCAGCGTGTAAAAGGGTGTGCCAGCTTGAAGGCAGACTTTATTAACCGAACGAACTAGACCAACACATTGACCGGAGCTTAACCTGATTGCGTAAACCCGACTACGCCGGTCAGCAAAAATTCGGCCCGTTGCAAAATTTGTTGCCCGCTTTAATTGTGCTACGTCCACGGCACACTCGCATCAGCGGTTTCGGGGCTATTGCTGCTATTTTTATGTAGTGAAATGAACCCGGTACGACCATACCACACCGTTCGGGTTCGTTCGTTGTGAGAGCACCATAATTGGGTTGCATTTTTTATGCCGCTGCTAGAGAAGTGCTTTGCCGGTGGTACCTTATTTTCTACTTCTTTGGTTTAGCCGTTTCTCAACCACCAGTTACATTAGGACCACCGGGGCACGGGCTTTATGTTGGAGGAAAATTGTACCGGAGAATATGCAGCACGCTGCTGCTTTCCTTTGGGTCCAAATCCGATATCTTGCTTTGGCCATTATTTTCTGTCAGTGATGTTTTTCTATCGGGAAAAGATTACACGGCGATTCAATTACATGCTAAGCAAACAGTCAACCCTAAGTAACCTTGTCGGGAAGGATTTTAAGACAATTCAATAAAATAAAAAATAAGAGAAATAAAAAAAAAAACAATTCAATGAGGGACTCTATTGTATTTGTCTGTGCAAACATCCATTCGGCGAACTTTCCGAGGCTACATTGGTTGGAGCAATTTTGATTAAATCTTCCATGTAATGTCAATATATGGCATGTCGAAAATCCCTTCTATGAAACTGTAAAATATGACATCTACCAGCATTCAACAGATCTTTCATAGCACATATACAAGTTTCATTTAAAATCAAGCATATAAAGAATGTGCTCCATTTCAACCTATCAACCAAGTTTAAATTATTTCCTCAATCATTGTGTACTGTTCCTTGGGAGGAGCTGTCTTGCCCGTGTTTGTTCATACGAATTGAGCAGGAACCTGCTGAACATTGCACCGTTGGCTGCAAAATTTTTATTACAATGGTGAAAATTTTATTGCAATCTAGTTTAACGAGGTAGATGATTTGAAAACGATTACTCGATGATTTGAAAACGATTTGTTTTTATTCTACCTTTGTAGATTTTGCAATCGCACTCGAACGTTGTACTACGAAGGCTTTGATAAAGTTTTGCCCCGAGAGCCTCAATAATGTTTGCATTCGGATGATCTATTGACAACGGTTTTAATAATGCGCTAGTGCCTGTGATATTGCGAATTCTTCCAAAAAAAAAACATTCAGTTGGCGCCAATATTTTCCTACAGTAAAGAAACCTTACAGATTAGTAAAAACAGGGCAAGACCGTCACATGAAATACAATAGAAACGTGCCGCAAATATTAAATGCTAGCAGATGGTATCCTGCATAATTTAGCGCCATCTATTGACGGGTAACTGTAACTGTAAAAATTCTTCAAAACATCTTACAAGACTATTCTAGTTTTTGATTCTCTGTACTGTAGATCTGTTACCCAAATTATTTGTTTATTTTTCCAGAATGACAAGAAATAAGACAACAGCAAAAATGTAAATAATCTCTATAAACGGCTTTAATGGTTTAGAAGAGTTATCCTAATTCCAAGAAAAGTCAATAAGGATCAAAAAGGTACACGCATTCCAAATTGTTGGCTCCGAACTACATCGGCTGCCAAGAAAATGAGAGTGCAATAAACCAACAAAACATAAATAAAACTTTTTTTAATAATTCAAAAACGTGTAGAGGAAAATAATCCAGATCCAGGATACAAATTCCATAGTTTTGCTAGTATCGCTAGAATTAATTATAACGTTTTGGGATACCGATTCTTATAACAATAGTTAAAGTAAGTGCAAAATTTATATAATGTATAAAACATCAGATTACTTTCAAAAACTTTGGAATCCAACGAAAACGATGAAGTCACACTAAACAAATGAAAAAAACATATCCATTTCATATGGGAAATAACCGAGCCAAATAACACGTACGTACTCGTCTATCGCATTCCCCGGGGCTTTCCCATGTAGTTTTCGAATGAGAAAAATGAGCAAAGCATATGCAAAAGTTTCGGATCAATATAATTTTATCTCGGACTAAAGTTGCTTAAAAACCAAACTTTACTCAACGTTACTTAGTTTGTCTGACGGTTTTCGACAATGGTGCACGCGGGATGTGTTTGTGGTTTATGGAATGCATTCTTTTTTGTCGGGGGTGCAGGAAAATCGTTTTCATAAACTCTTCGTACCACCGTGGAAGCTGTCCGGATGTTCCGGGCCTCCCGGTACGTTGCGCAACCAAACCATGCGTGTCAATTTTTGGTTGGACGCGTCGGCTAACTTTTAACCGTTCCACATCCACTACTGTCTCGCCCGCCCGAGATCTGTGTGGCTCGATCTAATGTGGTAGCGGACACCTTTCTCTTTTTTTCAAGTCTTACTGTAAACTCCTGTGCCCGGTAAAACCGTGGCACCGTGCCAAAAGTGCCCACGTCTGTACAGTAAAATGGCTTTATACCTTGAGCATGAGTTTACGAAACTAAACCACTCACGTGAGTGAGAGTGGCCAGCTAGGCAGAATGGGTTTGCGATTTGGTTTGTGTTAGAAATGAAAAGCGTCTCAAAATAAGCTTTTGCTCCCGCTACCTCCCGGGGGAAGGGATTAAGCTTCGAATTTTGTGGAGCGCCCGCCCACCCCACCATGGGTGTCGTATGCGTGGCACGTTTTTGCTTCAAAATCTATGAACGGGGAGGATTGTTTCAAACCCAAATCATTACCGGGAGCGGCAATCGGTGGTGTTTTCTGATTTGGTGAAAGGATCACGACGTTCCTTCTTGTTGTCGGCTTTGATTAATAGTGGTTCGGTTTTTACTAATCTAATCATAAACTTTTTCATAAATGTAATAAAATGGGCAGTTTGAAATGCTACATCAAATAGGCGTCCAAGTTTTCTGCAACCTTGGCGTGTTTTGGCCAGATGTTCGAGTTGGAGAATTTAGTATTCACGACCAACCGTAAAACAAAATTTAAACAGCTGTCGTGGCCCAAAAATCACCGAAATGTAATTCATATGAAATAAGATCAATTAAACGACACTTTATTTAAAACTAAAACTATATACTCTTCATTTTTTAAAATGTTTTCCCCCTGCTGTTCAAACTCTATTACTTTCGAGTTTCGGGTTGAATAGGTGGTTCGGCTAAATCACAAAAAATAGCTCTTTTATATGTTTCTGCTAAAACATTGCTTCTTTATTATTTTTACATTTTGTTTACGGCGCAATGACAGGCACGCCTACTGTGTTACCGGTTTATTGAACTATTTTCACCACGCCATAGCTGATTAGTCACGCCTCGCTAGGGGTGTAATGAAATCATACCTTTCTTTTAATGAAATTTAAAATCATATTATAAAAAAAAAAACAAAAAAAAAACGAGTTTTCGTCGAATGTGTTGGCACTGCTAGCGGGTTTATTTGCATTCGTTGTACTGCATGTAACACACGCCAACATGTCAGAACGAGAATTGAAATAATATTCCACCGTAGACATTGGCGTTTAAAACCGATGCAATCAACGCCCCTTTTCTCCGGGCGCTTGTTCCGCAGCATCATGTTCTTTTTTATGTTGACAGAAAGCCAGTGTTTAAGTGGATCTGTTAGTGTTGTATTGTTCCTGTTTGCGAATGAGTTGTTTGTTTGCGTTACCATTGCGTTGGTATGCTCCTAAAATGCATGAAAACAAATTCGTTAATTTCTCTTGTCGGGATTGGTTTTATTTTGCACCCGCCAGCTGAAGAGTAAAACAAAACCAAAATCACTCATCAGCCATACGGTGGAAGCGAACGCATAACATAACAACCTTTAAACAGTGCTGTTTGTGTCATGCCTCTGGTTGGAAATGTCGACGGAATGTCAAGGACTAAAGCAGGACGCGGGAAAGAAACATATTTTTATTTTATTTCCTTATTGAGATGACGGCTCGCGGTCGGTGTTGGTACGGAAAAACAAAATTGAAACTTGCGAACGGAGAGTGGAGTGAAATTTTCCCCTCCGTTTGGTTTTGCGTGGAGATGTGGAGTGTTTACCAGGCCAACCAGGTTTAAAAATAGGCGGCAAATTTCCCCGAGTAGCATGGCTGACTTTGATTGAGCTTTTGATACATTTTGCGCCGTATAGAGAGCAATGTTCACGTACGCTGTACCTAATCGGTTTGGGATTGAACGAACGAATGCGTGCTGCTGTTCAAACTACTTTCTATGTAAATGGGATAACGCTTTAAAGAAACAAACGAAATACGACGGGTATGGGCATAGCCAGAGCAGCAGCGCGATTCAATTTTCTTCGAGAAGTGATTGAATTCTTTAAAATAAAATCGTATAATTCATACAGTTTCGCGCCGTAGTTGCATTTCGCAAAATATAAGAATACACGGTTCAGAACACTGATTTATCTACTCAGCAATCGCAAAGGACATAGCAAATCGCGGTCAAACGTGGTGGCCTCGTTGTCTGAGCTCTGAGGAAAGCCGACAGTACCTTTAAATGAAATTATCTACTGTGGTTTACCGGTTGGCTGCGGGCAAAAGGATCGCCCCTGAGATAAAAGCTACACCGGCAGACCATTTGGGTTCGTCCTGCAGTGCGTAAATAAAGAGAACTGTATTGCGTTTCATGCACCGTATCGTGGTGAGCAGCATGAGCTGTTTCACAACAAAAAGAGCCACTCGTTCGCTTGTTTCTCTGGCGTAGAATTGCTTCACATCCGCTGGTACGACGAACGAACGGAGGAATAAATGTGTGATCTCATGCACCAAGCTTGGTTCAAGCTGTAGCTCCAGGCCAAGCTTGTATGATGTGGTTTTATCCTGCCACCGGATGCTGGCTAGTTTCTGTGCGATTGTGAGAGCGTGTACCGTACGTGTACGTCAATTTGGAGTTGACAAATAATGAAAAGTAATGTACGGAAGTATTGTATCCCCGATATATATATATATATATGCCATTAATGCAAACCGCAAACATCGATTACACGCCATGCTCGGGGGTGAACCGACCGAGCCGACAATAGGTGACCTAGGGAAGAAAAACTTAGCTTTGACTCACACTCTGCCCCAATTTGTCGCTCGATTTGAGTCAGCGGATTCGAGCGTTTCATTCAAATTTTGGTTGAAAATTCAAATTGTGTAGTAAAGACAGTGCAATTTGGATTAAACGACGCACCAATTCACAACATTTATATGATATATTTAATAATAAGTTTTAAGATATTTTATCAATACTGAAAGATATTATTAATAGATGCACGGAGTCTTATAGATTTATAACTTCTAGTATTAAAATTTCACTAAAGGGGATGGGTTTGGTTTTGTTTTTTGTAATTTCATTATTTGACTCAAATACAATTTGATAATTTTTTTAAGTTTTAAAAAAATTGTTTTGTTGTTTGAAAAGTTTTATATGATTGTTGTTATTGTTTTTTCATGGTTCACAAATTAATTTGATGTATTTCATAGGAAAAATTTGCAAAAAGAAACTACAAAATTGTAGTTTTTCTGATAGTGAAATGACGATCGTTCGTGTGCTAAAGCACCGGAAAGCAATAGCAACAACTCGTCTTGAAAAAAAAACAGCTCGTCCTGGAGTGCAGGAAAGAAATGAAACTCGTTGAACAAACGTTTCAAAAAGTATATACTTCCGAGTTCGTCGCGTTCCGTTGTTGGTTAATGGTCAATTGATGCTACCACTCCATGGTGGATAATTCCACTACCGCAAACTCCATAACAGTGCCCACTGCAATAACATATCGCTCTCCGTCGAAGGGCATATCGGGCTGAATTTTTACAACGAACAAGAACGAACATGCTACTACCGGTTGTTCCACATTTAATGGTCGCTATTTAATGGAGCATTTCGATGAGGATCAACATCGCAAAGAATTTGGCGAAACGATACGGAACCAATAATTCGTTTTATTATTCTTATGTCGCGTTTATACTGGACAATACACTTATTATTGCAGACGAGTTTTTGCTGGCACATTTTTCGCAGCAGTTAAATGAATCCAAACAACCGACTGGCCTTTTGGTGGTGGTGAAACGTATACTGTTTCTTGTGTGGAAAACCCATTACATTGCAACATTGCATTGCTGCTACCGATAACGATTGCGGTTTGAGTGGAATGTGCGAGATTGGGTGTATATTTCTTAAAGCAAAATTAATAACATATTCGCGGAACCTTTACAAAATCTAATTTTGCGAGATTCTATCTCTTCTCAAAGAGGCACTTGAGACGGTTGGGCATGTCAGCTTGGTTGAATTCTGAATTCTTAGATCGTCTTGATACGTTCATTATGAGATGGGAAGATATATTGTTGGATAATAATTTCGCTACCGACGCTAACGCATACATAAAATAAGGCTTCCATACATAAGCATATGCAAACAACTGTTGTCTAGTTTTCGTTCAAAATTTTACTCCATTTAACAATCTTAATAGCCTTATCATACAGCTGCGTTGCCATGCATACAATACTACAATTTAGTTGGTGCGTCAACATGGGAAAACTGCACCGCACAATTTCCTCCACTGCCCTTCACTCTACCTGACAAACTTTCGCAATAAAATGATCGGGTACTGTTGCTGCCAACCTTATGGCGAGCATCAGGAGCAGTATCAAGCCACATACTCCCTTTCCCACATCCCTTTTTATCGCCTGGCCCTGGGGGTAGGGTCATTGCTTTTGGTGTGTCGCTTGTATGGATGGATGGATGAAACTTAACTCCCCTTCCCTCCCCTCCCCTCCCCTCCCCTTCCCCGGTACTTGTTGCTGCGGTTCGCGCATGTTTACTTTTTGCCGCTTCGATACGCCACTGATAACAATAGGGTCTGTGCAACTGACGCGATGCGGTTTCTGCGACTCTGAAGCCACCACCCGGGAGAAGATATGGGCAAAACAAAAAAAAAAGAACGATAAGCGATAGGGAGCGCAAGGAGACCACAATCGCTGATACGTGAGATAATGAATCGCGAGAATATAGTTCTGCCTTTTACCGCGTAATTTCTAATCTCTAAATAGCCACTTCGGTTTGACCGCTTCCGGCATTCGTCGGGTGTGGTGTTGTTGTTATGTGTGTGTGGAAGTGTGGTTGTGTTTGACTTGTTTGAAATTTCGCAAATTTGCAGCTCAGTCTCGGACGATCCTTCGCGTGCGCGGGCGCACCTTCGCTTGGAGTTGAGTTTTTAAAAACAAGTACCGAAATCTCGGGTCGTCTGTCTGCGATAGTTTGTGAGTGGAGTTTGTTTTTTCTGACCACTGCCTTGCACTGGTGGCTTACGGTGGTTGGGTGGTGCTTCTTTTGAGGAAGGTAACATACGGTTCGCCAATCGATAATTCGGACGTTTATTAATGATTCTTGGCGTCAGTGGAACAATAACTATCAAGTGTTTAAACAAACTGACGAATTGGAAAGGAAAGTATCAATCTTTTTTTAATCGATCCCTTCGAAGTTCGGAAAAAAAATTGTGTTTTTCTTTTTAATTAGATAATCTGATGCATCGAGTCCTATGAAAACGATAAAAAGTGGTAGATTTTATTTATTCTATTAACGATAGAACGTACGTTGTCGATTAGGCCGAGGGTAAACACTGATTGAAGCTACTTTTTCTGCCTGCAGATGTGTGTGTGTGTGTGTGTGTGTGTGTGTGTGTGTGTGTGTGTGTGTGTGTGTGTGTGTGTGTGTGTGT
>KI915040.1:23010424-23096657 GCA_000473445.2 Anopheles farauti
TGTGTGTGTGTGTGTGTGTGTGTGTGTGTGTGTGTGTGTGTGTGTGTGTGTGTGTGTGTGTGTGTGTTTGTGTTAGTATGAAAAACTGACTGATCTGGAAAACTTCTCCTTTTAATGTAATCCTTCTCGGTAAGCTGAGCATATTTTGAAGCGTTCTTTGTTGGGTCTGCAGTTTGTCCTTAATTCGAAATCAAAAGCTCGTTACTTGTGAATGGAATTATTTAAATTTTCCACAAACAAGAGTATGATGGTGCCCAAGTTTAGCTACTAACCACTAGGATCCACTACTAATATGCACATTTTTAAAACGCTTCCGGAGTTTTCTGTACCTAACGGACTGAAAGTAACAGGAATTGCATAAAAAATACGTAAACACTGTTCGTATCTAACGGAGTGAAAGTAACAGGAATTGCATAAATAGTCTTCCGTGAAGCTTTATGTTAAACGATTCCCAAACGAAACACTTTCCACTGTGAGTATTCGCTCCGTTTTTTTTTGGAGCAAAAAGTCTGCTTTTCCAGGAGAAGCTGTTAACAGAGCGAAATAGTTGAAAAGCATTACATTACGTGCTATGGTTCCATGGTGTATTTGCCATTCCGTCGGAACCGGAATTGATTTCAAATTGACAAAGCAGCGTTTAAAACGTATTACATTCAGTGGCTTGATATATGAAATCGGATCGCCAATATATTACTACAAACTCAAACTCAAACAAATTCATTCTTATCTCTGTTCAAACCCTCATTGAAATCGGAAATACAAAATATGACTGACAAATTACGTCAAGGAACGCTCAAAACGATCAACCAAATATCCCGTTTTTATACATTTTCGGTGAAATCTGTAGCAATGGTATCGTTATTTGTACTCATATTACATTTGCTCTTAATTGTCAGCTGGACTGCTGTTGATTAACATATATCGTCAAATTAAATATTAAACATCACTTATTTTCGAAGGGCAACGCTGCTGCCGCTGCTGGCTTGGAATGTTTATTTGGTGCAGCGGAAATGAGATTCTTGCTTAACTATTCGATTCCGATTGCATCCGTTCGAGTTTTTCTGCCGCAACATAAAAAAGAAACGAAAATCAGCAAATACTTTGAGCTCACCGCGAATCGAGAGGATCCATCGCACTTCGGACGCATTTGGTATATAATGCCTTGCAAGGTGAATGCAATGTTTGACCAAACTTTTCTACACGGTCCGTTCTCAACCGACCGCAAGCATCGTTAGCAAGGTCTGTTCGGTATTATTGGCTTTTATTTTAATTTATTTTTTTCGACTCATTCGATGTATTTGCGAGAGAAACAGTTATGTTTTCCACCAGTTCCACGTTTCCCTTACGCTGTGTGCTCCAATTGTTAATTGGACACACTTGTTTGTGCAAACTACTGAACTATTTAATTTGCTAATTGTTTTGCATGTTGCTTGGTAGTGAGTTACCTACGTAAGTTCAAAGGGGAACAGTTGAATAATTTTTTTTTATCTGATGGCGATCATGAAAAGCGATTGATTGAAATGAGTTATCATTTTTCATCTTATTTCACTCAGCTTATTTTGGCGAGCTGCTACTTCCATCAATCGGGCAGCATAGCATGATCGACTGTATGGCATTTTCTTATGAACCGAATCAAAATCAATCATTAAAAGCAAAATGAAGGGAGGAAATGAACGTTTGGCTTGTCGCGATGTAACAAATATTCGATTAACTTTCTCAATCGTTAACGTTTAGATAGCAAAAAGAAAATTTCGCTTCGTAAGGAAGCGTTAGTAATGAAAAATGTTGTTCATCTGCTTTTGCCTGCCCGCTGCCAGCTGCCAGCTAAGGTCCCAAGTTTGGTGAGCCTGCACGGCAAGACGTATGGTGATGGTTGAGTCTGTGATTGCATTTTAGTTTGATTTAAATTTCCTGATGCGGGATTGAAAGAGAGTAGCATTTATCATTTCACTCAACAATATATGAAGTACGGGTACATAAAAAAGAGCGTAAAGTTAGCAGAAGCTTTTACATCGAATCCTTATCAGTTTTGGCGTATTCATCTCTCGGGCACGAGTCGGTAACATTTTATGCTCAACAATTTGTGTTCGTGGTTCCGTGATGGGTGATAACAGTTTAGATATTAGCTAATGATTCGAAGGAACTTAACAACTGGCTAATGTGTATGGGACTGGTTGCGGAAAACAAACTAAACAGGAAAATATTAATTTGGAATACTGTAATTACTTAGGTGGAATTTTGTATCTTAGTTCTAATTTGCCTGTACTATGATACTAAAGCTTAAAAGATGGAATGCGACTGTTTACGAAGAACGTTTGAAGTTGTGAATAATTACGCGTATGCATTTCGCTGATCGTGAAATTGACAAAAATTTGTGATAAGAAATAACGACCGATTAGCTCTCGTGGCTACTCGTTTGATACCTTGTACTTGACTGTTCAATTTTTATAATTCTTTCGGCCATGCATTTATTTTACCAATTTGTTTATTTCATTCCTAATCTAAGTCTTAACCTCATCATTCCTGTAGTTCATTAATTACGCGAAATTCAACTAATCAATTCAACAAATTACGCGCTTTGCTTGAAATATTCAACAACGTTTGTGGAAAAATCAATAAAACACTCGCGAAATCGGTCTCATCCGATGTAATTTGCATGGTAAAAAATTTCCCAAACAGATTTTTCCTTCAAAAGGAAAGCATCCTAGCGTTTTGCCGATGCTTTCACTCTCGATTTTTCTCAACGCTTGTCGTTTGATGTTGTTTGTTCTCGTAATGCTTCCACGAATCGACGAGATAACATTCCTCTTTCCGTTCTCTCTCGTCCAAAAAACAAAGATTAAGCAATTAATCCAACAACGACGACGATATGGCGGCAGTGAGAGTTTACGACACGTTGGTAGTCTGTTATTGCATGGTAACTGTAGAACCGGACCTTTTTTATCTTGATGCTTGAATTAGAAGCTTTAAATATTCTTTTCCAGCGAACCAGCGATCCGCGGGCTTGCGCAGTATGTAAGCTTGATGTAGTAGATAAACACCAGTACGACTACAAGTTGCCATTCTATCCAGCATAGTTTGTCTGGCCGTGGTAAACAGACACATCAAATAAAATGTTGAATCGTTCATCGAACGAAGGAAATTTTATCATTGAGACAGCAACGTTTCCGAGCTCAAACAAGTGGCTGCTGATGGAACCATTCCCTCCACCGGGGATAGTCCGTAAATCCTGCGGCTTTTCTAGAATATTGCTTCCAACATCCAACACCGCCACGATAACCTAAACCCACAACCACAAACACCGAGATTGCCCGAGAGCTTTACGAAGCACGGTGTTCCGGGGGTTGCCCCAGAGGTGTAGAAACCATTAGCCTCTGGCTGGAGTAAAGTGGAAGGCGTCTTTGGACCATTCACTCTTCAAGCTTCGAAAGCGCCTGCCTCAACAGCACGCTCGTGCAATCGCTTGTCAAGGTCAACCAGTTTGGTCGATTTTTCGTGGCGTCTCGTTTCCCTGACTTCGGCGTCAGCTGCTTACACGACTTCAATCTGCTCTCCAGTCTGCCACCAGCCGACGCGTTCGGTGGGCCCAGTAGAGAAGCAGTGGAGGGCGCGAGTGGATGATCTTGTTTGGCTGGGTGAGCTTTTGGGGCGTTCAAGCCCTCAACTTGGACAGAATGCTACAAACACTACTGCAGCTGGTGGTGAAAGGCATACTCGAATGAATTCCGCAGAGGTTTCGCCATGCAATACGCCCTGATTTTTTGTTCATTAGAAGGCGCTTTGTGTTTCCCATGGGGCAGGGTACCAGGGAAATGTTTGTGAAACTATTAGTGTGCATAGCGCATTACTGGATTGTGGAGATTTCCAGGTGAATAAGTGGATTTTCGAAAACAACCTGCACTGGGGATGGAAGACGCCATCTACCGGTCGGTGGAATGTACTAATATATTATGGCGATGGTATTGTGATCTTTTTATCGTTTCAAATCGTTTGTTCATCTTTACCGAGAAGTAGAATCATCCAATAAGGGCACCTAGTTTTGTATCTAGATAACCAATATATTACTCTAAATAAATTGTTGTCTGTCTATGACTTTCTTGAAAAGGTTACGGACCGTTCGAACCGTTCAAATGAATACAAATTATTGTAAAACATCAAAAAGTTATGTTGCTATATTAAAAAAGAATACTAAACTCGGAATCCTCGAATGTGATTGATACATCGTGAACTATATGGCAAGTAGAACTATTCGCAATTCATCGATGTATCGATATCTATAAAAAAAAAAACATCTGAATTTGTGTATGACCCAGTTTCCTATCTCCGTAGGTGCAGCAAACGACGTAGAATTGATTTTTAATGGCACCTGGAGCTCGTGTGATAATTTAATTATTATGAAGGTTGAACCGTGACTCAAACCGTTGGGATGTGAAAAATGGAAAAGAAATCAGTTTTCCCGGTACCGATCGGGTCGTTTGTTGTGCATATTTACTTACGCGCCTTCAATCCAATGTTTGGAAAACGGCCATCGCTAGCGCCAGCGGCACCGTACATACATGCACGGACCATACTGCTGTAAACACAATCAATATCAACGCGGTGTGTCGTACGCCCCCGACAGAACATATCTCGCTCGGAAGCGGACGATGATCTCGTTGTTGTGAGTCGCCCTCCCACCATCACCACACAACCGACAAGGAGTGAAGGATGTAGATAAGCCGTTGTACAGAGGGCATAAAGTATCGCTCTGAATCGAGTTTGGATTAATGCTGTTCAATATACGAACGTTACGACGGTGCCTCCACTAGACCCGGCTGAAGTGGTGTTTACGCGCATGTTAACGCTTTGGGCGTGTTAGTCTCAATGAATTCGGTGGTGATGGTGGGTAATGCAACGCGCCTCGTACAAACAGGTGCAGCTGCATCGTAGGAGTTCTACATTGATGCAAACAAATTTAATTGTGGCCACTGGCTACAATGCGAGCGCTGGTTCACAAAGAGCTCCGTTCCGCGCACTCCTATGTCGGATGTGGCGGAAGAGATTCTAGCAGAGAAGGGAAGGTGTGAATAGAACAGTAGAAATACGTACCGATTCAAACCAGCCGCAAACACTGCGGCCGGGTGCGAAAGCTTCAGTAGCTTTAGGACGTTAGGGCACATCGTTACATACCACGTACGGTCACAGGGCAGGGCCATGGGTTTTCGCTGAATCGCGCTTCAGATTGCGTCCGATGGACAATTGGCTCTAATTGAGCGGAATCGAAACAATTCCCCGTTTACGTATAGTGCGCGCCGACGTGATTCAACCCGTTCGAGTGGTCTGTGACGGACGCTTAAAGCGGTCTTCCAGCCGGAGCAGACGTGATATTTTGACCCATTTATTAGCCGTTATCATGGTGGCTTTGGATGGGAGAGATACTGTGCCCTATCTGTTTCAATAAGCAGAGGAAAGTCAAAACAAAGCGGATGATGATCAGCTTTGATATGACGGCTTAAAGCAAATCCCGCTCCCGTTTTGATAGGCATGATAAACGAGCAGAAGCATGTGCGGTGGTTTGTGTGTTGTTGCTTCCAATCTGCAATTTGCCAAGTTATGCGTACCAACGAATTACTTGCAACGTTCCGCCGGCAAGCGTTAGTTAAGCTATGCTTTCTCATAATAAAGCAGAGAAAAAACCGCGTTTTTGCATTAATCACCTGCCATATATTGCAGTGGACTTCGGCGAAGGAGCAGCACTTTTCCCCTTCTGAAGTCGCTCGTTCTACTAATAGTTCTACTTGTCGACGAGCAATTTTCACCCGAGCAGCTTCTTGTTCTAACGTGGCACAGAGCTAATGTAATCAACGTTTCTTTGGTTTTTTTTTATCAACAGTATCGTGCTTTGATTTATTTCTGAACCGAACAAGTCTTGCACGATGTTTTAAAGGATAAAATTACTTTATACATTTACTATTTTACTATTTACTTTACTTTATACAACTATTTACACCACACTAATAAAAAACTATTTTTTCTTTGCAAAACTGGATCAGTTAAAATTTGTGATACAATAAAACACCCAAATGTTTTAAAATAAGTTAACTAACATGCACCATTGAACGCAGTGTTATTTACCACAGAATAAAACATAATTTGTGTATTTTTCCAAGGAAAACGTGGCTAAGATTTTTGCTCGAACGTCTTACTATGTGCTATGAGGGCTTGATTCGAAGGCAAATGGAACTTTGATAAAAAGATCACATTTTTACAGGAACGGCAATAGCTTTGAGTTTTCTTCGTTCATACTTTTTCAATGGAATTTAAAACAATTTGCTTTTTACTAATTAAAAACCAAAGACAGGCATAAACAACGTTTTACGCCGGTAGCGAGTATGTTTTGATAACATAACCAATCCCATGGCATATTTCCCAGTATACCTTATTCTGAAAATCCAGCATATTTTTTTTTAGTGAGGTGAAATGTAACTTTGTGTATTTTTTTCAAGTTCATCCCCTTCTTGAGATAACGTTCCTGGGAGGCGGTGTAGTAAAACCTAAAAATTTGCACTCAGTACATAACAGAAACGTTGAGAGAATCACGATTGATACCATAATATAAACAGTGTGCGACTAATTAGTTCAGTCGATTGAGGCTGTACTGTTTCAGCAGAGCTTTCAAGCACAGTTTTCGCTACACGACAGTGTGTTCGATATCCATTGGAAGCTGTTGCACCATGTTCACTTATACTTTTTTTTCTCTAAAAAACACATTTTCGTGCAATACATGTGCATTGATTTCATGTTTCCGGAAAAAAATAATACACTGAAACTGCTGCTAAATTGTGTAGTTAGAAATGAGGTGACAACGCTCCTGCATATGACAGTTTGTTTGGTTAAATGTTGAATTTATAATTAGTGCACATAAATGGACCCGAAAGGAACACCCTTTCTAACTGGGGTTTGTTCTTTAATTAGATGCTGGTGTTGTTCTTCTGCACGAATTGGGTTATAGCCATGGTGCAATCGTTGTTTTTTATGGAAAACTTTATGCAAATACGGTACACCAGCGCACCGATTCGATTGATGCGTAGATAGAACTTGCATATAGAATCGAATACTGCATCCTCCAGCGTAGCGTGAATAAATATACGATTAATGTCACCGTACCGCGCTCGATAATATTATCCAGCCTTATGAAGTTGTTCCCGAGCGTTCCGCGTGCAAGCTATGAGAAGCATAATTTTCTGGTCCGCGGAATACGGTAATTCCGGTCCGGTTGCTTAAAATATGCGCTAGCAAATACCGAATGCCACACTAAATTGCACCGCATTCTCCGGCGCGACTCGAACACAATTATATCGAGCTCCGTTTTGATTATCGCATACGCCCATCCCGACTGTCGGTTGAATTTGGAAGATGATAAAATGAACAGATAAAACCCCAAACAACAAGCCAGGCTCAAGCAAAAAAAGAAATGAAAATTAAATTCCATTCTACAAGTCCTTTTATGTGCGTGTTTTTATCGCATCTGTTTTTGAAGAAAAAGGACCATTAGGCGCTATTATGCTAGTCTATTACGGATAATTTTACTTCCCATCGGTTCGGAACAGATGTAGTGATGTAGTGCTATCCAAGCAACTCATTCGCTTCTAACTATTAAGAAGTATTGCGATTAGGGGATTTTATCCGATTAGTTTCAAAAAGCTTTTTCAGGTGTATATAGTGCTCGAGAGATGCACTTCAAACCAAAAAAAGAAATTAAATCTTAAAAAAATAGTCTATATTTTATAAGAAGCTTATTATTTCATCTCGAAATAAAATGATAATAGGACAAGAATTGAACTACACGCTCTAAACAAACACATCGACCAACGATTCCGACTCCTGTGGTTTTTCTCTAACTCGGTGTAAAAATTTTCCGAAGCCTGATCACGTATTCTTCCGTAGGATGTTGGAAAAAAAAAAAACTAGAAAATTCATCGTTCCAACGATGGAGCAAGCAAACACGTAATGTGATAAATTCTTAGCGACATTCTTTCGCTTCTACCACCGCCATCACTACGAATAGTTTCATGCGAAAAGTTGAACCAGCAGCGAGAAACCAGCCTACTCATCCGGCAAACGAGCGAACGGTCCTAACGCGTACGAGAAACGAGGGACGGTCAGCCTCGAACGACATTTTAAGAGTGCACTTTCGCACGGGCTGCATCCGAGTCCGCGTACCAATGTGCAACGTTAGCAGTCGGGCGGAGGTGTTAGTCGCCACGTCCGTTTTGCACCAACGGCACACAGAAATCAATTAACTTTTTGCTTCCTTCTCGGGTCGGTTGGATTTTTGCTTGTCAGAGTTCGCCTACCATGATCGTTTTCCAAGTGATTTGGCTGGTGATAGAGAATGTACCCGCTGTGCGGCAGGTCGAAAAGGTGCTGCTGGTGGACATTTGTTAGGATGCAAATAAACTATATCATCTTACTGCACCATTTCGCCAGTGTCAGTATTGCACCGTAACGTCTTCCATTTTTCCACCGCGAAAGAGACCGAGGAGTGATAGGGAGTTTAGAAGAGATGCATTGTGCACAGTAGCAGCACAGGACAGATAAAATATGTCTTTCCATTAACATGGGATCCTGCCCGGGGGACGATGTTTTCTTGCCTGATCAACATGTCTCTATTTGTATTCTTTTTTCTTTTAGCCTTTTGCCGACTTTTAGCCTACCCGGTACGACACACGCTTCTGCTTCTTCGAAGATCCGTTCCACACCCACCGTGCGCTAGAGTTGATTCCTGAGAAGAGTCCTTCCTGAGAGTCCGTTATCTCAAACAACACACACACACAAACATCCGCCCCCTGGGTGTCGACCACGCAGGCAATACATGGACCACTCGGAGCATCACGATTACAGTCAGCACGCAAACATGTCGAGTGGAGCAAGCGGACACGCCGGTCACGGGACGGTGGACCACAGTGCACACGATCACACCATGATGGATCACGGTGCAGCACACGACCATCACGGTGCGCACGGTGCGGCCATGGGCGGAAGCGGTCCGGCCGGAATGGTGCACCACATGATGTCGATGTCGGTGAGTGAGTCGGGTTCCCTGCGGGCGGAGTCGAGCACGAGAGAATGATAACGCAATGTTTGCCCTTTTTTTCAGTTTCACGGTGGCTACGATGAGACGATCCTGTTCGAGCAGTGGAAAATCGATAGCCTCGGCGGGTTGCTCTGGTCGATGTTGCTCATCTTCGTGATGGCCGCACTGTACGAGGGACTGAAGTACTACCGGGAGCATCTGTTCTGGCGCACGTACAACGCACTCCAGTACCGCCCGGTCACGGTGACGGAAAAGAGCAATGGCAATGGTGTCGCGGCAGCCGGCGGTGTCGGTGCCGGCACGTCCACCGGCGAGCGGGGCGATGCTTTGAACGGTGGTGCCGGCAGTGGGGAGGATGGCGCCCGTATCGTGCAGTGAGTTTTTGCGCCTTTTTATCGGGCAAATCAATTAATTTCCCATTTCTCACCGCTCCAAGGACGAGGCGGATGGTGGACGGTTCCACCCATGGGAACGTCTATCCATCGGCATTCGCCCTTCGATGGCCCTTGTGAAACGCATTTTTTCTCACACAATTTCCCCGCTCTCATGTGTGTGTGGTTTTATTCCTTTTCTCTTTCTCTCGCCCTCTCTCGTTTCGTGCGAATGTTGCTGCTCATCGAACACCTCGAACTCATCGGTCGACGCTTCGGGATGCGTCCCCTGTTGCGCTCATCAACTACCTTATCGTCGCCACGTGCCCGCTGTACAAATCCCCAAAACTCCATCTCATCGCCACAAACACTCCACCATACAATTTGCTGTTGTGTCCGAAAACCGTCAACGCCAACATTGGGTCTTCATAATGCTATGAAATACGGCGAAACGCAAACAAACCGAAAACAAAAACATTTCACCCCTTCATGCACACATGCCAAAACATACGCACGACGACATAACAACACACAAACACCGTACATACAGTATGGTTGGCGAAGTAATCCACAAGCAACCGTAAGTTTCGTGCATTTGTAAATGCGCTTCATTTTATTCGCACATTCGCGCTTTTCACAATCCTTCCATAATGCTCCTGGCCTGGGGTTTTCGCTCCATCGTATTGTGGTATCTGTGTGTTTCTGTATGTGTGAGAGCACAGACACAACTTTGGAAAAAAAATCTCACATATGCACTGCTAGCGCATCTTACTTGACACATCTAGCTTGTTTTCCTTGCGTTCATTAACAGCGTGAGTAGCTAACGATGCTTTCAAGCATGTTTCAAGCATGATTATACTTACGTCAACGATATGTTACTTCGTTCCGTAGCCCTGCGCTAAAGTAAAGCCACTTTTGAATGTTATGTTATTCTATTCATTTTTTGTGTTAGTTTTATGCAGCTTATCTTTGCATAGCATACAACAGATTAAGATACTCCAATGATTTACTTTGCAGTATAAAGCTAAAACATGCTTTACTGTGCAGGTTTTGAATACTGAACTTTAGTCCTTTTTTCTGGATTATTCGGCAGTTTTGCAGGCGTGTCTTCAAAATGCGTTAAATTCGTAACAGATAATTTTGTTTAAACAAATGAATTTGCCTTAAATTCTTTTTTTCTCTACCATTTTTACATCCTGTAAATGTATGCTGCTCTTTTTTGCTCTCCAAATAAGTTTTTTTTGCGATACTACCAACAACAACAAAAGTGCAACGAAACTCGCCTACTATGCTACCAATACACTGCATACGATGACAGCAAAAGCTAGTCCGATATAAGCTCTGATTTGCATCCCCAACCGCACACTTTTAGCACTCGTTTGTTTGCCTAACATCATCCTCTTTCCTTTCGTTTCATTCCTCGGCCGCCTGCTTTGCCTTCCCGTTCGTTCGGCACGCTGATCCTTGGCCGGTATAAAACTGCGCTTGTGCCTTGTGGGGACATGTTTTTTTCGCCTCTTGATGTGCGCTTATGCCGGGCGCGTTCTTATCGGCAGAAGTCAGTACAGGTATGAATGCACTCGTCGGATAGCATCTTCTTCTCTCTTCTGCTCTGCACGCCGTTTTCACCCAACTAATCGTATTAGCGGCCAATTTTTCCGTTGCAGCATCCTTTTGCGGCTTACTGTCGCTCAAAGTAGGTCGATACCGGGATACTGTGTTCGCTTTTTATATCGCCTGTTTCTTGGCAAAAGGATACATAAATTTGTTTTTTTTTTTTTAACATAACAGCATCCCTTTTTTGCCTGTTCTGGTCCGACCATCATAAGCGTTCCTGGAATCTTGTTGTGACAGTTTTTCATACAGCCGACTGCGAGTCGAAGCGTATCTGTTGCGCACATTTCCAGCAAAACTAACGACACTGGACGTGACATTTACATTACCTGCAACGGCATGTATTCGCGCCGTAGAGTTTTCAGGCCAAGTAATTGGCCGGTCCGATGAACACACCGTTGATTGGCAATCCATCATATGGCTGCAATCCGTGTGCCACTCCCTAATGGAACTGGTCAGACTCGGTGAAACCACCATAATCCTTGTCCTATTATGTTGATGATACCTAGTACTCTGTTTCATTTTGCATGCATTGGTTCACCACAATTAATAAATGTCAGGCTTTGGTTCGACGCGATACGCATCAAGGGCATGCTAGCAAGAACCACGCCATGGTTTTAGTATGTTTTCCCAGAAATCTCTGCCACACTGCACGGGCCTTCAATTAGTGCTTAGTACTTCATTAGTACAGCTTTGTATCCATTAGAAGTTGGGACTACATGTGACGGTTTTCGTAGTATGGTAGTACCAGAAGAGACTGTTATTTTATATGAGCTTCTGAAAAAACAAGGATGAAGGAAAGTTAGAAAACAGATACAATAGGTTTTCTTTTATACGTCACAAACGTCATTAGCATTTGGGTATCTTTTCCCTGTGTGGCTTTTACTCTAATCTATAGTGTTAAATAGCCTTTGGGCTTTGGACTTTGGTCCGCAGAGTTTTTGATCAATTTCTTCATAACAGATCACTTTAGAAACCACAGGGAAAAATCGTAATATTAGGTTCGGATTACAATCTGATCATTCGAATTTCTTTCCCACCTATAACTAACTAAACATACTGAAAATTATGCTTTATTTTGCTGATATTCACAAATTAACATGCAAATTTGATACTAATGGCTTTACATGAGTTTGAAAAACTAACGAAAATTCCATATTCATTCATATCACGGTACCAGAAAAGCTAGCTCCATCACTAGACCGTCACATGCTCGTGTTTGTGTAACTCTGGTTCGGTGTTTTAACCCACTAGCTCGTAGTTTATCGTGTAATTGCTCCAAACGTTTTCTGATAACATTTTGCCTTCTACCGTACACTTCATTCCAGACCGACGATGCTCTCGCTGATGCACCTATACCAGACGCTGCTTCATATCCTGCAGGTTACGCTGAGCTTCCTGCTGATGCTCATCTTCATGACGTACAACACGTGGCTCTGTTTGGCGGTGGTCCTTGGTGCCGCCCTCGGGTACTTCCTGTTTGGGTGGAAAAAGTCCGTCATCGTCGACGTTACCGAGCATTGTCACTAAAGCAGGGCAGGGACGGCTGAGCACGGGACGGAAGAGTTAGTAAGCTGCAAGGAATGTTCCAGTTGCAGACTTGTCGACCCCCGTTTCCGTGGCTCTTTCTCTCTCGCACACCGCGCCCGCCATCCATATTGGTCGGGATATTTGTTCTTGTTCGATCCACCGGTTGCTCTTCCGCTGGGTTGAGTGGCGTGCTGGCTTATTACGAATCTAGGGTTCTTATAGTGTGTTAGCAAAAGGCGAAAAGGCGATAGAGTGTTACGCGATGGATTTCGGCACTCGGTTTTTTTTTTATCGGCATCGACGATTCCCAACTTCCAGTGCTCGATAGGCTCGTGTGCGCACACGGCGAATTATTGTGTACTACGAATTTATAGATTGCAATGGGAGCTGTCTAGGCACACCGGAATGGTGGCAGTGCATTATGCTCAATGGTAGGAGATTTTTCGCGTCTGTCATGTGCGTGGTTTTAAGCAAAACGATAAAAAAGACATTTCATTCTCAGCCGGTTGCGAAGTACGAATTGCACGAGGGATGTAGCAAATAGTAAGCGAAGTAAACAAAACAAACAAAGTTTCCTAACAGTCCTAATGGTGGTAAAGCATCAAGCAAAACATTTTGTAAATACATAATCTATGGTGCAGAAGTAGCTGGTTATAATCAGAACAAACAGGAGCAGAAGAAGATATGAAAACGATATGTCTGAGCTTTTTTGTACATGAACGTGTTTGTGTATGTGTGAGAGAGAGAGAGAGAAAGAGAGAGAAAGACGGGTGTGGTGTGAAGCGAATGAGACGGTGAGAGTACAACCACCAACAGCAAAAACACTAGCAACTGCGGCGTGAAGTAGCAGCAACCGTGTATATGTAGCAGGCGTTGGGGAATTGAATCAAATGGCTGTTGAGTGGGTATTATTAAAACATACAAAACTAAACAGAGCATGTGTTACTCTCACTCTGCATCGCACTCAAAGTGGTAACAGGCGAACAGGGTAGGAGATGATAGCATGATAGGAAGAACAGAAACATTCTCCGCACAACTCCTACCGCGAACAAACTCTAGCGATGAAAAAGGATATATCAAATCGGATTCAGAATCCTACAACTATTAGCAAACAAATCCGCATCCGTTTTCGGCTTCGGCTTCGGGATGGGTTGCCTCGATCCGCTAGTTTCGTTCATTTAAGTTATGTTAGCGTTATCTGTTTTGTTTTCTTTTTTTTTCTCTTCATATCTATCTCTCTTCTTTCGGTCATTTTTGTTGATAGCACTTTGATTAGTTTTATTGCAATATTTGCCGAGCTTGCAGCATTCTGCACAGATTTGGTTTTACATACAAGTAGCTATTCTAATAACCTCCCACCATCGCCACGCAATGTGTTTGTTGTGAAGGTGACATGATGCACGAAATCCGGGTCAGTAATTTGTTAATCAAAAACAAACCACAGCGCAGGCAAGAACTATAGCTAGGTAGAGTTTTAAAAAAGAAGTAAGCCGTATCGAATGACTTCGGGGAGGTCCGGGAGCAGCGCCCTGGTCCGGTAGGGTCGCATAGTTTTGGCAATCGATGCCGCTGCTGTGTGTTAACGGTAAGGAGTGCTTTTAGTGCCGCCGACCGGCTAAGCCGCATTATTGGTCATTTTGTCACTGTTTGTGTTACGTTGCCTTTTTCGTTATTTTTTTTTCTTTCCAAACAATCGTTTTCGCCCGTACGACAAACCTGTTACAACCGTTTGTCTCCTATAGTTTAGATTGTTAGATTTTAAACATAATCATAGTGGTTTATGCTATTTTTTATACAAAACAAAAAAAAACAAAACAATATATACATAAAATACACAAGAATATTGTAAAACAATCGGAAAGTACAACTATCGCAGCATCCGGCCCGATGGTGCTGGTTGTTGGTGTAGTTGTTGTTTGTTGTTTGAATTATATTGTAAGGGTTGAGGGGGGATTGGGGGGGGGGGGCTGAGTGATGGGGTATGGTAAAGAAACGGTTACCAGTAACTTCATGCGTACCTTTGATCAGAAAAGGAACAAACACAAAGCATTTTCGTTTTGTTTTTTTTTCGGAGAGCAAACCGAAACGCAACTCTGTAGTTTTCACCTTTTTCCTGGTTAGTTTGTTTGTTTCACTATATACTGTACGTTTTATTTGAAACGGATTTGATTTCATTAACTTTTGATTGCATTGTATATGATGGTTTGAAGTTGGGAGCATTGTTTGCGCAGTTATCTTCGCTACTACAACAGGCCGATATAGTTGTAAAAACGAGATTCTAGCATACTGGGTGGTATGGTGTGTCGTATTAATTTTCCGAGTTTGATTATTCTGTTTTCACTATGTTTGTGTATTGTTTTTTTTATTTTCATTTTGCATCACTTCCTTCCACAAAGGAGGTTTTCATTTCCAATGTCTTCACCCGTATTTTCCGTATTTTTATCATCCGCCCAACGTTGCCAACCCCAAAGCTGACGGATGATGGTGGCTGGTGGGGCCGATTATCGGTTTCGCAAACGGAATATGCGCAAAAATAGAACGAACGTTTACAAACTCAAAAGTTTACGATTTCAAAAGTGAGTTTTGCGCTCCTGTCGCGTCGTTTCTTTGTGTGTGTCAAAGGACATAACTAGTACGTTCCGTAGGACGATCAGGACGATCGTTAAATTCCTTTAATTTATCCATAGTCTTTAAATTCTCACGCTTCAATCTTCATTTTTTTCTCGGTGTACTTAAGATTACAAATGTTCAGAATCGTCCTACGTGCTGTATTTTATAGTGATTTTATCACGTTTCTTTTGTGTTTTGTTCAACACCAGCACCAGCGTCCAATGTAGCATAGATTCCGCAAAGCTTAGCATACCGGCGCAACTGCTCATTCCCGGTCCGAGAGTTGATTGCGTTCCGGAAACCGATTAAATGCGTTCAAGCCGATCTCTTCCCGCGCGTTCATCGTCGGAACGCTGACTAAGCTCTGGCTAAACAGGTTGCAAATGTGAATGTAAACGAACGATTTTGATTTTCTGTTCCACTTTTGTACAAGATAATTATGCAAACACGGTTGTATTGTTATAAGCATTATTATAGATAAATTGTATAGATTATTGTATCGTTTTGTTTATGGCGCCAAGTAACGCTAAGTAAAGTCTCTCGTTTCGTTCCGAAACAGAGTAATGCTACCTTTTCCAATATTATCTTCCCCCTGATCGCTAAAGAGGAAAAGCTTCACGTCTACGAATAGGTAAAATGCGATCTACAATTATATGTTGTAAAGTGTATTCCCGTATTGCCAATTTTTGTTTGTTTGTTTTGTTGTTGTTTTTTTTAATATTCATCTATGGAGACATGCTCATGAATAAACACACATTGAAGCTCTTTCAAACATCGGCAATCCTTCACACCCCAATACTGGTGGCAAGCAGGAAGACTTAATAATCATTAGTACGGGGGTAGTATATACCTAACTTCAAATTGGACTAGCAGTTCCGGTTTTTGTACTGTTTAGAAGTAATAAAAGTTTTAAATCACATACAGAGCAGCAAACAAAAGACGAAAAGAAAATGCCGTTGGGCACTGGTGCATATGTCCGGAGAGCGCAAGAAGGAAACGCGAAACGTTACAGCGATGTGAACTTGAATGGCTTTTGTTATGCTTCCGCCAACTGTGATGCACCGTCGTGTCGTTCCCCGTTACCTACCAACCGGATCCACCGCCAGCCTTTATCGATTTCGTTTCATTGGCTGACAAAAATCCGTGTTCCGTGCGGTTGCTCTTGTGATTATTTTTTCCCCTACACCCTCTCAGCTGGATCATTGAAACCAACAACACCGGGCTTCTCGCGTCAATGTCATTGTCATACGACTCATCATCATCGTCATCTTTTCACTTCACTGATGCGGGCATGTGATGGTAAATATGCCAATTGACCTATTTTTAGCTGTTTTTCATCGATCTAGACCTATTGGTTGGTAAGGGAATAAAACATGCGGTAAACGTGTCCAGTGTTGGCTGTAAAGATGGATGATATACTCCACCCTTCCCAATTCCAACCATGACTTTCTTTAGTATTTCTACACAGTCTGAAGCATTTCTTCGTTGAATCGTTTTTCACGAAATCCATCGCCTCCTTCGTCAACAGCGGCATACTCGGAACGCCAAAACATGATGGAACAACAAATCAATGAGTATAATAAATAATGACGAAACTAAATACGGAATGAAGCGTATCCCTCCTCCGTCTCTATAGCTCTCACACATTCTCTCTGTCTCTTTGGTATCACTTTTCTGCACGCACCACCTTTAAACCGTAACTTGCACATTTTGAACCACGGTAGAATATTCCGTTTTTGAGGGTACGAGATAAAATGCTGGGAAAATTTCGGCACCACAAGGACATTTTGTTGCTGAGAGAAAGAAGTAGAGAGAAAAAAAAAACAAACAAACAATTATCGCTTTTGTTCTGTACAATAGCTCGTTCAGGTAAGTATGTTTCCGTTCACCTACCCATCACCCAGTTGAAGCTTCCCAGCTTGACGGTGCACTTCGGACAGTACAGGCGTCCCTGCGTGTTTCGGTAAATGTCCGTCATCCAGGACAGCGGTTCGATGAAGAATATTTTCTTGCACATCGGTGTATCCTTCTCCGATGAACGGTTGCTGTGTTCGCTGCTGACCGAACTTCGCCGCAGTTTCTCCGTTAGCTCATTCACGCCACCCCCACCCGTTGCCATGGCGTTTTCTACGCTCACTGCGCCCTCCACATCCTGTTCGCCATCGGTAACCGGTTCTTCTGCGCTCGTTTCATCACCGGCACTCTCCTCTAGTGTCGCTTCTGGTTCGCGACCAATTTTAGCCGGCGAATGAACTCCCACGGCCGATTTGGGTTTGTGCAGTAGAAGATTGCTACGGGTTGCCACGACCCGGCGACACTTGCGGCATCGGTAAACGTACGGTTCGGGTGATTCCTGTGTCACACCCGGATCTGCCTTCACCACGTCCATGCACTCTGTCGGGAGCCGCTTTGCTTTCCGCACATTATCACCGGCCAGCCGCAGTCGGAATAGTTTGTAACGCTCGTTGCTGCGATCGATCCGATACGCCATCCGGGCGTAGAGCTTGAGCTGGTTCACGAACCCAGGATTAGGCATTACAAACCGACGTTTGGCTTTGACGCGCTGGAAAGCGGCCTCGTACCCGAGCCGATACTTGTGCATTAGGTAAGCAATCACGATCGTCGCGCTACGGCTTACGCCAAAGTAGCAGTGCACCAGCACATGCCGTCCCTCGGTCAAACTGTCCCCGATGAAGCGATTACTGTCCTCGAAGTGGCGTATCAAATCCTCCCGGGGTACGTCAGCCGCCTGGATGTGCCTTACGCGCAGATTCGGATGATCCGTGATGTGTACCGGCAATGGAACCGAATCGACCGATAAAATGCTTCGGATGGCATGGCGATCCAGCGTTCCTATGTCAGCGGCTGCCGATGCATTACCCAACCACAAACCTGGCTCGATTTCGTCCAAACTGACTGGACCCGCGTCGAGATCTTCCCGAGTGAGTACGGCTGCCGGTTCCGCCGCTCGTCGGACACTGCTGGCAACCACCTTCGTAACGACCGCGATGCCTTCGTTCATGGACATGCTTCTCGATTGACCTATCTTGAACGACTAACGTGAATCCGTGCTCCGGTTCGAACGCTGGAGCTGCCGCTCGGTGGAAAAGGTATGACGCGGTTTGGCACACGGTTTTCGACACCCTCACCAAAGCACTCTGGCGGAAAATGAACAATTTCTTCGCGAAACAATAGAAACGATGTTTCCTTTGGCGCGCGCACACCTACCAGCTGCCGGGGATGGGTGAGGGTATTTTCGCAACAGGATGGGCTCCACTTGAAGTGAAGAGCGCTTACTGAAAACTCTTTGTACGGCTACTTTCGTGATGATTTGCGTCAGCAGGATGTTCGCTTTTTCTTGTCCGCTCACTTTAAAATGCGGTTCCGATTGCGAATACGTACACGCACGGGAAACGAACGAACGAACGACCGAAAGCTGGCGAAATGTTTTGTTTACGGTGTGTGTTGTTGTGCGTGCGGCCACGGAAAATCGATGCTGTGACATTTGTTATCAGTACGCGTTCCCGCTTTTTTCCTTCTGCAAAATTTTCAACCACGAAAAATGTGGAAAACTAGTGAGGATTGAAAATATATTCACATGATGTAGCATTAACTTAGTCACAATAACAAAACATGTTGATTGATTAAAATATAAACATAAAACTAAACAAGAATTATAAAATAAAGATTTTTTTTCCTTTTCTGCTGAACTTCTACGTTGAACTAGTTCATAGATATTATTTAAAATTTATGTAATCAATTTATGTAATTTCTTTATAAAAAAATGTGGCAAAAATACGTGGGAAATGTGAAAATAAAGCGAAAAACATGGGATCGCATGAAGACCGACCACTGTGACACCGGCTATCGAAATTTCGCGAAACATCAAGAACACAAAGAAGCAGACGTTCTGTCAAATTTCCAGCTAGAAAAAGAACTGAAAAACGTGAAAGAAAACGACTCGAGACCGACACTCGGTGTATCGATTGCACTGCGCTCGTATTTCTCGCGATTGATTGTAAATTAGCAAACATATTCGAATTTTCTCGCACCAGGATGTCTCGTGAAGCGATTGAAAATGTAAGTAACAACATTGTGAACGCCATGCAGCCTTCGTTCGTGTGCCATGGTTCCCATTGTTTTTGTCATTTTATGCACAGCTCACGCTCGATCTGGAGGAGATGCGAAAACTAGCAGGGAGTGCCCAACGAAGCCGGGTGCAACAGATGCTAGCGATCGACATTCGCAAGCTCGAGACGGACATCCAGCGCCAGCGGGATTTACTGGCGGCCCAGGCTAGCAGCGAACAGAGCGTATCGCGACCGGTACAAACCTCCGTCCCCGGCGACGTTCGGCGCTACCAGGTGGAGTTGAAGGAGTACGCATGGGATCAAAGCGACAAGTTCATCAAAATCTTCGTCACCGTCAACGGCGTGCAGCAGGTTCCGGAGGATAATGTAAATGTGGAGTTTACGGAAAACTCGTTCCAGCTTGTGATAAGCGATCTAAACAACAAGGACTACATCTTCGTCGTGAACAATCTGCTCAACGCAATCGATGCGGAGAAGAGCTATCGTCGGGTGAAGTCTGACATGGTGGCAATTTACCTGGCCAAGCAGGGACCGGCCAAGTGGGCGCATCTGACGCTGACGGCGAAACGTTTGCAAGATCTGAAGGACGAGCGGTTGTCGGACGGTAAGAAGGTTACGAGTGATGATCCTTCGTCCGGTTTGATGAACATCATGCAGCAGCTGTATGACTCCGGTGACCCAGAGACGAAGCGTATGATCAACAAGGCATGGCATGAATCCCAGACGAAGCAGAAAACGGCAACGCTGGAGTAGAACTGAAAGAGAAGATGTACGGAACGCCCGGGGATTAAATGGGAAAGGGTACGTAAGCTTGTTCGACAAAGTTTCATTACATTTCATACAAAATAATTATAATGGCCAACGAATAATAATTGTAAGTCACAGTAAAATAAAGCAACAATAACCTACTCAGAGTTGATGCATATGAAGCTTTTAATGAACTCTGCTATCCTATCGAAGCAACCATTTGCTTTAACACCAATGTGTAGGGCTACTTCAGAAGCTGTTTAAACGTCCGATTGAAAAGATTGATTCTAAATTTTTAGTGTAACACGCAAAATGGCTAGCGCGGAAATCGAGAACCAACAAGTCGGAGAAATGGCTCCAGCAAAAAACGAACTAGAGCTTGGCCAAGGCTTGGAGAGGGATTCGAAACTGTCTGTCCTATCAACATCATTCGAGCCACGGTTGCCGAGTGTAGTCGAAGAGGTTGTATCACATGACCAGAATGTTAGTGAATCATCCTCTGGAAGAGATATCCATTACGATCGACTAAAACATATGGCTCGTCCCAAGGTAGCCTATTTGGCGGCTACGCTAGCGAATTTCGGTCATACCATGAACCCAGAAATGATCGATCGTTTGAAGAGGCAAATACGTCAGCTTAAGTAAGAAATATAGTTAGGAATACTATTTGCACTTATGTTCATAATACACTTTCGTCTTTTCCAGGTTAGAAAATAAGCATGACTATCAAACGCAGAAACCGCAAGACAATTCTCGTCAGAAAGTATCCCGTAACTCGCGCTTGATTTACGAAAACTTGCAATGCAAGCTTCGCAAGCTTGCATTTGATACATTAGCGAACAAAATTTTCGACAAAATGCCCGAATTGATTGTGAATATGCATCATAACCGATCGAATCAAATAACTCCGGAGACGAAATTGCTGCAGGATACTTTGCGGGCTACGCTGTATTGCTACCTCGGAAAACCGACGGATGAGTGCGAAGAGCATGTTTTTAACCATCTTTGCTTTGGGCTTACGAAATTTGTTGAGCACATAATTGCTAAAGTGGACAATAATCAACCAGACTTGGAAGAAAACACGTGGTTTAATTCTGCTGAACAACCGACATACCCGCTAGCGGTTGAGCTTGCTAGAAAAGCTCTCAAGGAACGGAAACAGAAAATGTCTTGAGCAAGTAGGAACAGGTTTTGTTATAATAAAAATAGTAATACAAAACTAATTTAACCGAATTAGAGTTTTATTTTTTATCATACAAGCAACGGGGTTTCAAAATTTTTTTTCTCGATGTTTCCATAGCAACAAGTTGAAGGCAAACCACTGTCCAGATTCAAAATTTTCTTGCAGTTTTCTTGCAGTTTTGTTGGTGTCAAACGAAGGAGGCAAAGTATTGTTTACATGTTTTTACTTGTGAAATCGCTTGAGAATCAGCAATGTTCTCAACTAAACTAGGAATGTGTTCATTAGTAAAACAAATAGTTTATAATTTCCCATGATTCTCTAGGATATCAATAAAATGGAATCTGTGACTCGCCAAGAAGGGGATAGCAATGAGGTAGAGACAGAATCATTGGCCTCGGATTCGGTCGGTGATTTTTCTGCCAGCGAAGACGATTGGACACCGGAAAAGGAGCAACCAGTCAAAAACGACGATAGAGGCTCAAAAAGAAAAGCGAAAACAAAACCAGTGAAACAAATGTAAGTATCAATTGCTGTGAACTTCAGCTGCACAACTGTTTGTAATGCGATTTGTGAAATATCTGTCCACAGACTAGCGCCGATCGCTCCGGCTCGCGTATCACGACGAATAGCCGCTAAGAAGGGTATCGTTTTGCCGGATGAGACGGAACAAACGGTGGACAATCATGTCCCAGCTCCAGACTCCAACAGTAGTGATAATGAATCGGACAGTGCCGAGGAAGAAAGGAAACCTAGGAAGAAAGGGAAAACGAAGCCAAAAGCAAGCCGTGCGAAAACGAAACCTGTGCAAAAGAAATCATCAACCGATGAAGCTCCAATCAAACTGACCACATTCACCGTGGAAGAATTGTATCGCAAATATCGGCCCGATCTTGCCCATCCTGCTCGAACACAATCGGAAAAGCCCTGCACCTCAAAAGGCCATGCGATGCATGGGGCAAAGCGAGTGAAACACAATCAAACTAGACCCGAGGACGGTGCTGAGGATGATTCCGCGAGCAGTGGTGATGATTACTTGGTCGATCCAAATGGGCTGGACCTGGATTCAGAGTTTTTCCGACCATCGGAACGGGAAAACGAACAGAGGCAGGCGGTAGATCTGTACTTTGATTGTAATGCTGGCGTCGAGTTGACCGACTCCGAGGACGAAGTGGACATTGGAGAACCATCAGGGGTAAAGACAAGCACGCCTGAAAGCCTTTCAAACGCATCAACGCAAGACACAACTGCGACTGCCGATGTAGAATTGGGAAAAAGGCTGATTCAACAAATCAATCAATCCAGTGAAGCTTACGTGCAAATGGTAAAGTTGGCCGAAGTAGCTACCTCTCGAGTAACGAAGGGTGGTAGCGTGAGGGCAGGAAGTTCCAAAGGAGTTAAAGCAAATGCTCCACACGCTGAACATGGTCAAGATGATATTGATCGGTTGCTGGTAGCGGGTGAGAAAATTGCCGGAAAATCTCTCACCGTTGGCTTCGGACGTAATGATTTTGTTGCCGTTGCACCCATAAAACAACCCGACCATAAGGACGTTCCGAAAGGGGTCGAAATCACGCTCAAACTGCCATCCGATGCAACGAGCGGTAAACCAGGCTCTCAGAAACGCACGTTCGACGTACTGACCGCTTTGAAACGGTTCATGAACCGAGAGAAACGAACAAGTCAGATCAATGTCCACAAGGTGGCACTGCTCTGCTGGATCGGGCACGGTACGTACGTGAACAACGTTCTCCGGAAGCCTTCGCTGTTGCGGTTGGCACAGAAGAAACTGCTCCCCGGCGCATTAGGCCAAGCGAGCACGGTTAGCCGTCCGAACGGGCTTACCAATCTGCGCTACTTTCAAGAGCTAACGCGCTACTATCGACGTACGATCACGCTCAAGGACGATACGATGTTTTACCGGCAGCGGCAGCATCCGGCGCTGGACAAATTTCTTATATTTGCAATCGCCAAACGGGCCACCTACTGTCGCCGTGACTACATACTGCTCTTTGTGTTGTTGCTGCGCGTACTGGGCGTCCACAGTCGGTTGGTGATCGCACCACCGGTACCTCCGAAACAAATTCCACCCGATCAACTGTACAAAATGACGCCACGAACACCGCGTGAGCTGGCGATGGAACGGCAGCTGCTGCAGGATTTTCGACTGGCACCGCGTGACAGTATGGTGTACGTGGCCAAACAGAAGTTACGTGCGCAGATCGCGAGACAGAAAGACTCCGCAACGGCCAGCAGCAATGGTCGAAAACGAAGGGCGGCTGGATTCACCGTACCGCAGCTGGACGGCGGTGCGGATGAGATGCTAGAGCTGCCGGCTGTGACGAAACCGAAAAAGAAGCTAAAGCTTATGAAGGGATCGTTTTTGACCGTGGAAAGTAACCGCTTACCATCGGCCGAACGGAGTGACCCTATGGACGATCATGCAGTGGATGAGGTGCAGAGAAGACGTGAGCGGATTTTGGCGGCCTATCGTGCACGGGCAGCAAAGCTTGCGAGCAAGAAGGAGGAGAAACAAGCGTCTGGCCGGGGACGAAACGGGACGGATGGGAAGAAGAAAGGGATGGGTGTCGATTACTGGGTGGAGGTATTTTGTGAGCACGAGGACAAGTGGATCACGATCGATGTGCTGCACGGGGACGTTTACAAGTTGGAGGACATTGTGGTGAGTTTATTAAACGACCGTCTGTAGATGGTTGTCCATTGCATTCTAGGCTATTTTTAACAATTGATTTGATAGTAGTATATGATTTTTTTTTATTGATCGCTGTTGAGAAGATTTTTTTAAATTCTCTCTCCATCTCTCATACTTTTTCTGCAATAGAAACAAGCGACCCAACCGATCGTGTATGTGTTCGCCTGGAACAACGATGGTACGATAAAAGACGTCTCCCCTCGTTACATATCTCGGCTCGGTAGCAAAAAGAGCAAACTTCGCGTGGAAGATGAATGGCTGGAAAAGACCCTCCGGCCGTACCGAGGCAAACGCACCAAGCGCGATCTCATCGAGGACGTAAAGTTCGACCGTCTGCTCAACAAGCGACCCTTCCCGGAGCAAATAACCGAATACAAAAATCACCCGAAGTATGCGATCGAGCGTTACCTCCTGCGGAACGAAGCAATCTACCCACCGGATGCTCCCGTCCTGGGACACATCCGCGAGGAACCGATCTATCTGCGTGACTGTGTGCATACGCTCCATTCGCGGGAAGCTTGGTTGCGGCAGGCGAAAACCGTGCGGCTGTACGAAGAACCGTACAAGGTGGTGAAGGCGAAGGCAAAGTACGATCGGTTCACGGGGGCGGCAATCACCGGTCAGACGGTGGAACTGTTTGGCGGGTGGCAGGTGCGTGACTACGAGCCACCCGTTGCCAAGGATGGGCAGGTGCCGCGCAGTGCGTACGGCAATGTGGATCTCTTTCAGCCGTGTATGCTCCCGAAGGGAACCGTGCATCTGCAGCTGCCGGGATTGAATCGAATCTGTCGGCGGTTGCGTATCGACTGCGCGCAGGCTATCACCGGGTTCGAGTTCAAGAGCGGCGGCTGCCAGGCCGTGTACGATGGGTTTGTCGTGTGTGAGGAATTCCGCGACCGACTGGTGGACGAGTGGTACAGTGAGCAGGTGGAGCTGCAGGAGAAGGAGGACGAACGGCGTCGGAAGCGCATCTACGCGAACTGGAGACGGTTGATAATGGGTCTTTGCATACGGAAGAAGCTGAAGGATCGATACAATTTCGATAACATGTGAACAGTGTTAGCAATGAGCAATGACAAACGAAGAAAAGACGTCGAACAGCATTGAAATGTTTCATTTGTGGCATGGAATGAAACATTGCAAGCAACTGTCTTGCGTGCAGGATTCTACAAAACAGGATATTAAAATGAATTACAAAATTCGTTGGAAGGATTGTACTCATTTTACGGTAGTTTGGAAAATTATTGAACTATTTTTAACATCGATTCCACAAACCACCAGCAACAGTTTGAACGATACAAAGTTCACAAACATGTATCTGTTGGATTCCAGGTATTTAGTAACAACACGCTTAATGTATCTTTAAGAATTTAACAATTTAAGAACTTTAAAAACAGGCTACATCACTCTAAAATTACAAAAACAATCTGTAAATAATAAGTACAGGGAGAGTAAATGTTGATGATATGTAATCGTTAAAATAAATATTTATTAAATCACTACATCTATACAATAGTTGAAATGGTAGCTTCTTAGTAAATTGTACAGGATTTCTTTTAACGTAAAAAAATTAAAATAATTCGAAAATTAGTCTACTCGTGGTTCTGCAAATCGTAACCACGAGTCAAATCGTAATCGTTTTCCTAAAAATTAGTATTTTTTAAATTCGATATTACAGAATTAAGGTCCAATATTAAACTACAAAAATTTTAGGGATGAAATATCACATTCATAAAAGTGATGTACCATAACACTCTCCTTAAATCACGAATAACTTTATCTGCTTATGTTGCACAAGTCTTATTTGGGGAATGTATAAATCTGGCATGGTGTTTTTGCATTGCTTAACTGGAACACAACGTGGCAAACCGGATGAAGCTGCCCGCTACGATATCGGGAGTTATCGATTTCGTTTTCAAAACAAACGCTGCTTTTACGAATAAAGAGCTCCATTTTAAATTTTTTTTCGACATTCTATAGCTGAATACATTGAACCAGACGTACGTACATGTGCGTTGCAGAGACAAAAGTCATCGAAATTTCGCGAACATTTATTGAAAGATTGTTCTATTAAAAATACACAAGATATTAGTATTCCTCTAGCTACGACACATATGCAAATTTGTTATGTAAAATTTTGTAAATCTCTTCCAGAAAACTGTTCCAAATCGTCACGCCCGCATCCCTCCAGCCTTAAGGTACTTGCGAGAGCGTTGGAACGTTAAAGAATCTGGTCGGTATGCCGCGCTGGGTTCCCGCTGGCAAGTGCCTTGGCATCACCTTGGAAATACCGTGCGCAAGCAGAAACTCCTCAACATCCCCAAGCCCATCGCCCGCACGCACACCATCTCGTACATCCGGCTCATCCGGCTGCAACACCCTCGACAACCCTGCGGCAACAGCACTTCCGGTGGCGGCTGGTGTGCGGCTGTCGTCGTGGGATTGCTTTGATGTGCCGCGCACGCGGGCCCCCGCGGGTCGGCTGGAAGTCGTGCGCGAACCCAACCCTCCGATGGGGAAAAAGTCGCGATCCCGAAACCGGGGACTTCCGCTCATAAACGCGACCTTCATGCTGCGCCGTCCCTTCCGGGGTCGCACGGGAATATTGATGGAATTCAGACGAAGCGTAACCTTCCGACTCGTCGGCGCTACGGTGACGACAGTAGGCGGCACGGGAATGCGTATCTTGGTGCTGCGATACCGGGTGCGGGCAGTTGGCAGTGCGGACGAAGACACGACGGTACCACCGTAACGTCCCGGTGGTGGACGAAAGAAGGGTTCGCGGCAGTAGCTATCGTACGTGTAGCAGGAGCAGGCGGGACGCGCCTTTCTACCGACCACCCTCGGTTGGGGCGGTCTTAATTGGCGGTGCGGATCGTAGGATGTCGGGCCGGGTTCGTTCGGATCGCGCGCGCAAACGGTCGGGTCGGAAATGGCCAGACGAAGTGTGGGTCGTTCACTCATTCGATCACCTGCAGATGGGAGCAATCGGGAACCGTTTACTAAAACCGCAGCCATCGCAGCCCTACCAATCAAGCAGCCATCCGAACCCGCCGGCCCTCGCAGGTAACATTCTCCAATCAATTTTAACGATTTACGACCGGCGCTGTCGACCGTGGATCGCTTTACCCCTTCCGTCAAAAGTCCCGACAAAAACTGCGCCCGGTAGATGGCGTCGCTGTCGGTGGGGAGAAATTCATTCCCATCGCCCATCGTTAGGATCCGGTCGCTTTAGCGCTGTAATGGCGGTTGGAAGCGAAAACACCCGCAAAAAAACCCATCGCATCACAGCGTCCGTTCCGCATTCCGATCATGATTTGGTGGGCGAAAACAACGGTGGGTATGCAAAAAAAAAAAGAAAAATTAATGCCCACAACGAAGTATTCAAAACACTTTTTGCACGCTGTTGCATTTCGCCACGCGCGTGAAGAAATGTTTGCCACCATAAATCAACATTTGTGTCGTAAGATTTGACATAAAGCTCACATTTCTCCCCGGGGAGGGGCGGGGAGATCAGCAAAAAATACTCGCAAACATCGGAAGTAATCCCACTCACGTCATCATCCCGGCACGCTACGTGGTGGTGCACGTGGTTTTCCTCGGCGCCGTGGCTCCCATGAGGGGTGGGGGAGGTGAGCGCCATGCAAATTAAGGTTATGGCCCGATGGCATCTCGCCCTTTCTCCTCCACTTGTTTTCCGCTCTTTTCCGTTGCCGCTGTTCGTGGTTTTATTTTTTTTTGTGTGTGAGCGGAGTTTTCACAGTCATCCATCGAGGTAGTAGTTTTCCATCGCGGGCACTAAGAAAAACGGGTGCGGGTCGGTTTGTGCGTCGCGTTGCGTAATCCGATTGCGGGATAGATTTTTTGATACTTTTGCAAGAAAACGATATAAAGCAGCACCCAACGATTTACGATTAGAAATGCACCCTCCATCGGTGGAACTGTCGTACGGAAGGAAAATAAAATACGGGACACATTGTTTAAAATACGCACACACGCCACTCAAAACCCGTACGGCGTCTAGATGGCTGCCAAAAAAAAAAATGGTCTCCAAAACCCCAAAAAGCACCACCAGTGGTGCTAATGTAAAAATTCTCCCCAGCCCGTCGATGCCCGTCGAAGGAGAAAGCCGTACGGGGGAAAAAAAAGCGCCAGGACGCTAAGTGCCCGGAAATGTATGTTTAGTATTCCGTCGTCGGGACTGCCGAAACCACTACTGGGCGGGTTGCACACTGATGGCACGTACACCGACGTAAGTCACCGAGCTAGTCACTTAGCGCGCCCGGGCGCCTCCCCAGCGAATGACTGGAATTGTAATGATTTCCAATTTATTTGCATCTACGCTCATGTTAAGAAGCAAAAAAAAAACAAACTCGCACGAACAAAAAAGCAACCACGGATGTATGTAACACGCATAAATCATCGTTCGGTGTGATTAACGTGTAACTTGTTTTTTTTTTTGCGTTTTTTTGCAGGCAAAACAAACCTGTATTAAAAATACAAAACAACACCAACGAAGCATTTGCGGATGATGTTTTGTAATAAAAAAAAAAGAAATCCTTCGTCTGCACGCACGAAAACATGTGCACTCGGAGGCAGATTTGGTACTGGAACGTATTTTTTATGTTTTTTGTGTAAACATAGTATAGTTTGCTATGAATGTTCCTTTCCCGTCGATGACACTAAACATGATGAACACAAACTAGATGCTAAAAAGGTATGATTCAATCATATACATAGCAAAGAGAGCAACCACTGAATGATGCTTTATTAAAGAACTTGAACCTAAAAACAAAATTATAATGTATTATCACACGTTCTCGTTAACGCAAAATATTTCCACAAAATTATGATTTTTTTAAAATTTTGTTAATTATGTTAAAAATTTTAAAATCAGTATATTAAGAAATAAAAATCACTAACACTCCTAGCGTGTATGGATTATGATTTTAAAAAGCTTTCTGTTTTTAAACCAATAACTTCAATATCCCTATTTATTTGGTTCTAGTTTTAATATTTGATTTACTTTTGTCCATCAACCTCGATCAATTTTCCGACGCCCATTGCATCGCAAAGAATCGTGCGGCGGAAGCGAAAAAGAAGACAGGAAACACTTGCTTGTTGTAGCAATTGAAAATTTGTAATGGTTATGTGTTATCAAAACTGGGCATTATATAAGCTAATAGTTTGGCAGACGAAAAGAGTGAATTAGAAATCCATAAAAAGTTAAACGAATAATAAATGATATTATGTAAATATCTCTCATACCGAGGATTTTATCGGGCTTAATGAAAAGAAGCCTGAGCGTAACGATGGATACGAGTCGAGTCTAAAAGCTGCTAAAAGACTCTAGGAAGCTTTTTGAGGGCTAACGGACGATTGTCAGCGTTCCACAGACGTATTACTTTTGCTGGCGAACGTGGTCGTCCTGTCCCACCAAACATGTGGGCAAATGTGCTTCACAGCAGTAGCGGCGTTCGGGTTTTAATTTCGAAAAAGTCCACTCATCCGCTTTACTATTCATCCCATCAACTGGCGGGTTGGCATCGGCACATACATCATCCATCGCACACAAAACCGGAAATGTTTTATTTGCCAAGATCGTTCCCATCCCGGCGTTTCTGCGCGACCAGCCGACCCATTTAATCCATTTCACGGTGGGCAGAGCATAAAGCAAAGGGATGCCGGGATGGGGTGCCTCTTTCAATAGGTTCAATGATGTGGGTGTGTGTGAATGGTTGCGTGGAATGGGCCGAAGGCAATGAAACGCTGACGATCAACGGCCACATTCTGCTATGTTACTTACACATGAGAAATACTTTCATATTCATACCGTCTCCGACTATAAATCAAGACTCTTCCAGCGCGCGTGTGTGTGTATGTGTGTTTTGTTGTATCCTTTCTACACTCTCACACACCCCGCTATTTCAAAACCCCCGTTCCCCAGAGGCTGGGTTCCTACAGACTGGGTGGCTTTTTTTCCTCCATAAGGTTTTGTGTTCCGATGTTCCGACCGACCCGCCCACTCAATCGAGACCGATCGTTTCGGTTTTGAAGGATGAAAAAGCCCCTCTACACACACAGGGACACCCGACTACCTCCTCTCATCGCGCACCTCCATTTTCATCGCGCACCGGATCACCGGAACTAACACTCAACCCAGCAGCAACTGGGAAATCTTTTTTAAAGCAACACACCCGCCCGCTTCCCCCTTTGCGCTTTTCTACCTCCCACGTCCAAAGTACCAGCCACCCACCAGCGTGTGTCGTCACATGTAAAGCATAGCGGGCTGGGTTTTTATGATCGACACGGGGCTCCCCACTGCGAGGGTGGGTGCGTTTTTTATGTTTATTTAAAGTGCTGGCTGGTATTTTATCGGTTTTGCAGCAGCAGCCCGGCGATGGTCCGGACAGGAACGCTAGCCAGAAAGTCGTTCCGGCCGTTCCGGAGGAGCTGGTACACGGAAAATGGCGCTCCCAAAAGAGAAGCCGCCGGAAAAGCATGAGCAATATGGGAGGTGAAGTTGGTGCAAAAAAAAAAAAGAAAAAAATAGCCCAGAATCAAATGTAAATATGAATGTAAGCTTTTATGGACTGCGCCGTCAAACTGAGGGGACACCCTCTGGCTGTGGTTGGTGCGATAGAAGGCGTCACCATTATAACCGTGGCTTATGAAACCATCTCAAAAGAGGTCATCAACCTGGACCACTCGCCCCAGTTTCCCGTTTTAAACCAAATAACACTCGCCTCCTTCCTCCCCCAAAGCGCAGAAAACAAACCATCGGCACCGGGAATCAAAAGCGAGCCGACGAGCAACAAAACAACCAACAAAAAAAAGAGGGAAAAGAAAATCACGCACAAATTTCAAACCACCGGAACCACCCGGCAACACAATAAAGCATGAATACAGTACTTACCGGGTCGTATTTTACCCACAAAGTATTTGCGCGGATGCAATAACTTATTCATCGCCGACGGTAGCTGACTTTCGGGCCGATCCTTCGCGTCCACGGTGGGTCCACCGATGCTGGCCGTGCTGCAGTTTCTGTCCCGCGCGTGGGTCGATCCTACCTCCGGGGCGCGTGCGAAAGGTGTAGAAATTCGAAAAAGAACAAGGAAAAAAAAAAACACACACATTGACCGGCAGTGAGTGTGTAAGCAATAAATAACCCCATTAGGGAAGGCGGGAGAGCGATGGCTTTACGCAATTATTATTTGTGATGCCGGGCTGATGCAAAATTACAGTAGCATAATCCTTATTGCGGATTATAACGCATTATTGCAAGGGTGTGGCAAAGGTGCGCCTGAGTGAAAAATCAATCCAATATTGTTAATCGTGGAACGAATGGGCGCTTTCTTTCCTGCCCACACTGCACAATGCAATACCGTAATCGATCATTTTATTATGTGTTGCAAATGTTGGATACCTGCGGCGCGGTGTCACGCTGACAAATAGGGCTGCCGATTGGGTTGCTTCTGTTAAACCCATTTGTTATTATTTGTTGCCTCGCCGTGTTCCAATTAAATGCCTTTAACCCGTTGCAGTATTGTTGCAATGCGGTGAAAAACTATTCAGGAAAGCTTTCCTTCAAAGAGGGTGAATCTAATCCACAATGCGTCCTATTCAAATAAAGAATTCAGAAAATTCGAAGAAGACTGCAACTTTACGGTTTCAACATATTTGTACATGTAGTTGTAATTTTTGATTGTAATGATTTTTTTTTACAACGAGACTTGTTATGGAATTATGGAAATAATCGATCATTTTCATTTGCTTAGTAAACAGAAACAGAAAGTATATAGAAACAGAAGTATCCGGAAATTTCATATCTGTACAAAACCTGAAAATCAACGCCAAAACAATTTATGTTAGGTACTTCTGTTATTCTCTCCTGTGCCACAAAAGCCTGTAATAATCCTTTTTAAACTCTATAAGTTTAATGGCTGTTTTCAAAGAAGTCTGTAAATGTTTTTTTTATATCTAATCAAATCATTCATCATGTACGAAAGCTCTTAATTTACAACCTATTCACGACACCTTCTACTATCGACATTGGGCTACAACGCCCAAGTATCATCAGGAAGTGAGATGTTTTTTGAAGAACACGAATAAAATCAATGCACAACTTCACTGCACTGCCACGATGCTCGTTTCCGTTAGTGTCTTTCACATCGAGCACCGATCCGTCATACAGGGTTCCACTCCAGTACAGTCCCTGTTTCTTCCAATACAGCGTTTACCGCACAAAAGACAGCCGGAAAATGGGTAAAATGAAGGGCACGGAAAATAAATACGAATAAGGACACCTAAATCCTGTCAATTTTACACTTCCTCTGCGGCTGCGACCGTCGCACACCGCCCGCTGCTAAACAAACCGAATGAAAAATTGGCCGGAAATCCACCCGGAATGGGGTGCGGCATGTATGCCATGGAATGGGGAATGGAGAAAAAAACTGCAACCTACCTGCGGTGGTGCGATTGGGTCGTACGACGGAACCTGTTGATAGGTTGGCGCAATCGGCGATGCTTCCACCTAATCGATATCTGCCGCAAAAGCCATCGGCATCAACATGGGCAGCGCACGAGCAGGGAGGGGAAGGCGTGCAAAGCAGCAGAAAGAAAGAAAGAAAGGAAAAGGGTGTGTATGAGAGAAAGGTAGCATAGAAACAGGATATAAAATTTTAGAAACGAATGGGCCACTCAAAGCCCACCTTCGATGGGGGAAGGCAGGTGAGCAGCCTGGGCCACTTAAAGCGGCAAAGGCTTTTTGAGTGTATTTTTTGTCTGTTCTTTCTGCGAAAGAGGAATCTAGGAAGGATCTAAAACCTGTACGTGTATGTATGTGTGCCCGTACACCTGCTCAGAGAGCCGGCTTACTTGCCGAATCGAAACGCAATCGGATCCGATCGGATCAAGGTGATAAACATTAGCACACGGTAAAGACGACTTAAGGGTGGCGCAGCAGGGCGATGATGCAAACGGTGCTAACAAAAGTGGCCTATCCGCCCAAACGAGATGGAAAATTGGTCGTGCCGGGAAAGATGATGGATATCGATTCAGGGTTTGGAACGTGCCTTCGAAGTGACTCGGTTTCGGTTGGTCGTGTTTGGTGGGAAGATAAATTTCATTTCTGATTCTCCTCGCTCTGTACCGCCCCTCCCCGGTACTCGAACGTGTCGTGTAGCGCTTGTTTAAAGGAAACACCCTCGTACGCGCCAGGTTGCTGATAGGCTTGGGTTTTTTTTTTATGGTGAAAACTCAAAATCCACTCCCAGCGAGAGGCCGACAGTATCGCATTAACATCGGGGTGGTTTGGTGCTCACATTTCTGGTTTCTTTTTTCTTCCTTTCCTGTTTTTGGTTTCACCCGATTTTGCCGGGCACATCATTCTTCTTTGCGTGATAAAAATATCCGATAGAACATAAATGGTAATAAAAAGGGAGAATTTAGATAAATTTGATTGAGTGTCGCACGTGAGGAGCCTGAGAACGGTTCCCTCCCCAGAGACCGGGAACGGCTTTGTGGTGGTGATGGCGAAGTGCGAAGTGCGAGTGCATAAATTAGGCAAAAAGCGTGCCTGGTGATGCTTACCTGCCCGGTGGAAGGGACCACTCTTTCCGCCAGTCACGCAACGGTTTGGGGCAGTGGGGCCAACTCAGTCGGTGCGAATTACAGCGGCGCCGTCCGTATGCAAGGGAGGTCGATTTGGGTTGACTAATTTTAAATGATTTCTCAGCACGCGGGGAGCTGGCTGTAAGAGGAGAAGGGGAGATAGAGATTCCGAGGGTGGTTAGTACGTGATTAACAATCGAGTTATTAATTAATTATTAACAATAAATAAGTATAATGGTATTTTAATAAAATATCAATCTTTTTTTAAAAATAGATTAAACATTAACAAATAATAATCTTTATTTCATCATAAACAATTAAGAAATTCGTTGAAAAAAATGTATTAAAAATATATATATATATATATATTATATTTTCAAAAAGAACTAAAACTTTAGCAAATTGCAATTTCAACCTACTGCTTTTCCCGTATAATTGTGTGTCCAGTTCATCGAATGTCCGACGATTTGCCTTTTACGATTGTTACGCCTTATGATACCAAAACGTATGCGATTAATTAATTTGAATTTTAACGTAGTTTGATGACTGAAAACTATTTCTAAACTTAATTCTATTGCATTTCTTTAACATAGTGCTACATGCTCAAAAAACTGTGATCTGCTTGTACTTAACTAAAAAGATCGCAAACACTTTCTCTAATATCTAAAGTTTAACAGCAATATAGAATGCCCGACAAAACTTTACCTATTTCTCATTCTCGAGAATACAATTTAACGCTGAAACTCTACGTGCACCTATGATTTACTGTCCTGTTACCGTGTTCATGCACTTCGCCGAAGCGCAGGTAATAAAGTGTTTCGAAACAGAGTGAACTTCATTTTCTTCTCCTTTATTGGGGTTTGAACTTTTGTGTAAACGATCAGACAGGTAACTATGGGTACTATCCATTGTGGGGAAGTTTTCAACAGCGAGATGCGAGACAGAAAAGTGCAACCCGTTGTTAAACCAATTAGCTGCTTTATGGTTGCTAGTTTACTCATCGACCGTTCGAGAGCGTCGTTTGGTGTTGTTGTGCTTACGATTACATTGTAGCGGCTACCATGGTGCTCGTCGTAAAACGAGCATCACAAGTGCCATCTAAAACCTGTCACGAACTGTCCCTCACAATCGATAGCATATTGTTTGGATCGCTAACTTCGTTTGACACACGTTTGATGGTCATAAATTGAGCGCATTTTTACTAACAAGGTGGACATAAAAAACTGCGATCGTTAAATATGGCTCTCGTGGCTATTATTTGGTAGGTTTAACAATGTTGCTAACAGACCAGTTGAAAAAGCATATTTACAACAAGCTTATCCTTTTTCAATCATTCTGACAAAACACGATTTACTACCCCACCGGTGCATTGGGATATTGCGGGAGAATTTTATTAGTCAAAACAATAACATCCTTATCGACATAAAACCACCGACTTTGGCCACACCGACTAGAAGGCAAACAGCATCAGAAAGGCCATCATCAGACAGAACAGACCCATCGCTTCGGACAGCGCGAAGCCAAGGATGGCGTACGAGAAAATCTGCTGCTTCAAGGTGGGGTTGCGTGCATAGCCTAGAATCAGCGCACCAAACACCGTCCCGATGCCTAAACCGGATCCACCAACGCCGATCGTGGCCAGGCTGGCACCAACGAACTTGGCAGCCGTATCGACATCACGTCGCGTACAGGACGTTGTCAGGTTTCGGTCGAACACCAGCAGCGGGTTAAGCATGTGGAAGGGTTTAAAGGACGCGTTGAAACGTGATTGTAAAATGGTCGAGGATGATGTTTGATCGGGAAGATAATTCAGCACTTTTGCACCATTTCTAGAAAGTGTTCTTGTTTGGAGGGTATCTGCAAAATTATGGCAAAAAAGACTATCGTTAATAAAATACTCACATTTGCTGTGACGAACAAAAGGTGATGTAGACAAGGAGCTTTTAGCGATAAATTTAAACTTGCACAGAAATCTATATTCTAAATTTTTAGCAGCGGTTTGGAATGATCTTACAAATAATAAAATATAGCATTATAAACTAAAGAAAATTCAATTTGAATACCTAAAACTAGGTGATTGGAGTATTACTATACTGATATTCAATGTAAGAGTATAAAATAACTATAATATAAATATACCCTCAGAGGAATTGCTTTTGACTTCTGTAAAACTTACTTCTCTCAAAAAATTTCTTCACTAAAACACAGGTGCTGGTCTTAATTTGAAAACTAAAATATTTGCATAAGCTCAATGTTCGGATAATTTCAATGTAAGTAGCTTTTTCACACAATAATCTCAATTAACAAAAGTTTTGAAAGAACTTGCAATCACAAAAATGTTGCTTACCTTTGCTCAGTGTATTGACATGATATTTGGCCATTCTGCGCAAGAGTGCAGCCCTGTTTTGACACTTTAATTCGGCTACCTCTGCATTTACTGGCGATGGATGGTTCAGCTCTGCGGAAATAAGAAAACCAGAAAAAATAATCAAATTGAAAGGAGAAGATTAGTTTTCCCTGGAAAATACCAGCGTATGAAATATAACAACATTTCCGACACTAATTTGCTGTTGTTGTCGTCGTTTTCGTAGCAAACACGCACCTCCCCGCCCACCCGTTTCCCGCAAGCAAAAGGAACCAGTCCCAAGCACACCAAAATAGAAATAAAGTGCTTCAGCTTTCGAAATTAAGTTTGCAAAAAAAAGATACGACGCAAACCCCCATTCCTAGAACCGAAACCAAAGCAAACTTCGTCCGCATGGCAACCAAATTGGAAGAAATATCGAAAATCATCCTCCGGGCTGTACGAGAGTGTAGAGGGATAGGTGAGGGAGGGAGAGAGTGGTGGAAGGGAAACGAGCACCTCATTCGGAATCGGCAGAAGGATGTGCAATAAAAGTTTGCCTATTTGCCGTCCAAACCGGTCCCAGCCAGAGATTGGCGAAAAACGAGCACCTTTGAAGGCAAACAGTAATGACAAACAGAGCTGATGTTTCGGTAAGGCTATCGTGCAAGGAGCAGGACGAATCGTCTTCACACCGGCACGTGAGCTGCTGAGCTATCACTCAGCCCCGTGCACGGGACGCTGCAGGGTCGATCGCTTCAATACAACTTCTCAACGCCGGGACTCTTCACACGCAGCAACGAATCACGGGGCCGCAAATGAGAAAAACAAACTTTCTCTTCATGCGACCGTCTGACTCATGGTTAGGCTCATCGTGCCCATCGTGAAAAGCCATCCAGAAAATCATGTGACCATTTTTTTCTTTTAGAGAACCGGCTCCACTTCCGCTTAGGTTACATTGGTTGGGCGCCCGGATTTGTTGTGGAGTTGTCCCTTCCTTCGCCCTTGGATGCTCGGGATTCACCTTGTGCCAGTAACGACTCTCGACCCTCTATCACTATCCTCTCACCACCCGCATCCCTCATGCCCGTAATCATCCGTTCCCAAAAATTTCCCACTTCCGACCAGATTGCTTTCCCATCCTGGTTTTCCGGTGCTTTCCGGTCTCGCCTTCTCTACGGCCTGCGAGGCGAGCGCGTTGCACCAGACAGTGCAGAGTGGGCAAAAATGCTTCGCTCACCTAGGCAGCTGTTGAAAATATGAACAGCGAAAGGGACGAAGGGAAATAATATTCTCACTAACTTTTGCACAGAAACAGCGGCAGGTTGTAGCGAGCCGAGGCAAATATTTGCTTCGAAATCGTTTCGCTATCGATAAAATGAACGGACTTGGTGGGCGCCATCGTTTGCCGCATCCACGCCGTCGTAGGCCTTCGGTTCGGCGAATTGGTTCGGCCTGATGCGCTACCTGATTGGATCGCGATAATCTGTTGGGTAGAGAAATAAAATGGGAAGTTAATATAAGATAGATTACGACACAGCAGGCCAGGTTCCGGCATATTCCGGCGCAACGTTTGCGAGCTCGGCTTCGTTGCCAATAGCAACGCGGCAATCTTCATCTTGGGAACCATATTTCTCGAAAGAACTTTTTGCACCAAACCCGGAGCACGATATGCCATCGAACAAGGCAGCAGCCCCATCCATGGTAGTCACTATCCGCAACGCTGGGATCAACGTTTATTTTCTTTTTGTTTTTCCGTGTGCTTCTACCGCGTACCGGACTGGCGAGGTGAACCTTGATGGCCTATAAACTTCCGCAATGACTTCGAAATGAAGTGCAACTTATGCCCGCAAGGTACACCCGCACTTACCCGCACTCGTGCTCAAATATTGTTCGATCAGAAGTAATAGATTGTCAATTTGGGATGCTGCTGTTTGTCTCTTTTTCTGGCTCTTTGTGTCCGTAAAAGAAACACTCAACTGCGACCGGCTGGTTCTGTGGGGCTGATTTTCCGGTATTTTTCGTTTCACCTTCTGTCCTTTTTCTCGTACGCCCGCCGAGATTGTTGAAGGTTATCGATGCGGGAGGACAAATTGAATGAGAAACGGCACCGTCACCTATACGGAGCAGAGATTCAACGCAAACACGGCACAACCGGCTTAACAAACTCGGCACTGAAAATGATCTAACCGCTCTCTGACGGTTGGCAGCAGCTGAAGAAGATGGCCCGAAAGTCATAGGTAACTGCGATGCAATAGTATGTCGCAAACGATGGGCGATAGTTTTGTTGTCTGTGACGGCGATTGGGAGTGTTTTGAGCCGTTGGCTAGCAACCGCCACCGTTATAAGTTGGTCCTAAAATGAAGCAAAATCATAAAAGAAATATGAAGAAAAATAAAACAATATCGACGAGGTGAGCGTACATCTACTCCGGTTGGTTGCTTCTTTGTTTGACTATTTCATTGTGCGAACGGTTGCTTTCCTGGGCACAAAACTGGCATGGAGAAGAGTATTGGCTTTCAATTGTGATATGTACTAAATTGAAAAGTTTATGCAGCAGAAATAGCTGCCTGTGATGAAATGCTGGCTGAGAAGGTCCGAACGAACGGTGGTGAAAAGTGAAGTTCGCTGAATAGTTGGAGGAGATGGAGAATTACGATACTTTATATTGTTTTATTGTTTGCAGCGCTTGGCATATGCTGCTGGCAACCGAACGAACGGAATGGAAACTGATTCGATTAAGAAGCAGCAGGGAAAGTGTGGTTAAATGAATGGAATGGATTTTTATAGGCATTACAATAATATCATTTTACACTGCTATCTATTGATGTTGGTTTTATATGAACAGCAAAATTGTGAAATTTAAAAATGAAATACAATAATAATGACTTTTAACATAAACACTTTTTTCCATTTTGTTTATCTACTAGTTTTCAAATGTTTTTAATACACACAGATACAAATCAGTGAAGTGGAAACTTCACGAATTGCGAAACGAATGTGCTTCACGTTCAATCCAATTTCCTCGTAATTTTGTGAAGAAGAAATCATATTTTTAACGCCACATTTCGCTCTTCTTATTGACTCATCGACGAGCATGACAAGATTATCGTTATCCTCCATAGCAGTGACTCTTACCTAGTCAGCGACAAAGAAATCGTAGAATCGAATTGTAAAATTGTAGGCTCTACTTTGGCGCTCTAATCTGACCATCTAACTGGCTTGCAAATGTGCTTGCTTTTATTGCTCAATACAAATAAAGCGAATGCCGCTGTGCATACCATCTCAAAAAGTAACGCTCAGATTCACTCGCTTTGTGAGGCGATGCACATAAAAGTAATATGCCAACGCTTGCAACCGCGCTCGAGCAAGCGTTTGAAAAGTATGGGGAAACTTTTTTCACCGACACTCAACAACAGCTTGACAAAGTTTCCACTCCTACGCCTTGTGATTAGCTGCATCGGTCACAGCAAAAGTTAAACCAATTTTGTCACTCCAACCGTTCCTCGTTCCCCGGCTACGCTAAACCCTTCGTGGTGAACCAATCCAAACAGACAAACTGTCTGGTTTCCATGGTGACCGCTGGCTCGTTCGGCCCACGGAACACGGCTGAGACCGAGCGGCTGGTTAGGTTTCACTTAAACCAATGATCTAAATTGACTGACCGACACCGGCCTCCCTTCTCCACCCAGCTTCCGGACACTTGTGGATGGAGTTGCATGGAGTTGATGCGCCTCGCTAGTGTTTCGTTGACGGTTGCGCGTGGATGAACATTTTCCCGTCTCAACTGCCACCAAAAGGTCATCGACACGCCCTTGCAAGGGTGGTAGTTATGTATGAGAGTTATTTTTCTCTTTTGAATTTATTTTGCTCGATCGAGGAATTTTGAAACCATCGAATTTCGCTAATGGAGTGGTTTTGGGATGGAAATTTTATTTTTCCCTCATTACGATGCGCCAGTTGGGAAAGCGTTGACCTCACCACGATGTGAAGGCTGTTCGTATCGCGTATCTGTTCGAATTACTTTCCCCTTTCCGACCGGCACCGGATGCTACTCTCAAACACACACACGCACGCACACACACACATTCTGCAATCTCCCGCCGGGCAACAATCGGTTCCCATTATGCGGGGCCACAATTTTATTTCGATCCGCAGAGAAATAATCATCACTTTAACATTATTATTATTGTTATCATTATTTTACGATAGCACTTCATTACGGTCATTATCGGTCGCCGAGAGCACCGTTTGCACGAGGTCCCGTATTTGTGTACGTGTGATTGTGTGGTTGTTTTTTATGCTTTTCGAAACGGGTGCGGTTTTCTTGTTCGTGTGCCGAAAATGGCTTTTAAGCACTTGCGTTTGATGAGTAGAGTTTTTGCGAGTTTCGTACGCCAGAGTAATTATATTTGAAACACACAAAAATGAATTTTAAACCAAACGGACTAGGCCATCGTTTGCGTATCCTGCACTTTAATATGGAGAAGATGTAAAGATAGGCTTGATTCCTTAGCTTCAAACCTCAAGACAAATGGCACCCGAAACTGCTTTCGTCAGGAAAGTTAACACCAGCTGGCAACGTGGTGAAAATGGCAAAAGATTTTTCCTTCACCGATTTATTTCGATCCGTGCAAGTGGCGAAACGCAAGTCGAGGAAGGGGTGCTGGATGGGTGAGAACGGGATGAGTGAAAACCGAATCGATTGGATGTGGCCCAAGCATTTTTTTCTCCCTTCTGAATCAGGTCGATTGCGATTGGCGCGAGGGCACGGTGTGGGGCGCACCACGATGGGAACGAGAATAAATCACCGAATAAACCAGAACAACCCGAAATTCACCCTTCATTTGTTTTAATTTAATCGTTATTGCGTTATCGAAGCAATTTTCACTGTTCAATGAGCTATTCGCGCGGCATTCGGGTTTCGTGTAATTTTTATCCAGCCGATGAGGTCGATGCGATTTTTTTTGCCCTTTCATCCCTCAACTTGCCTCGCTTCCGTCTCAGTTTTGTGTGTTTTCACACCGCGGCCGCTGGTTTCTGTTTCTGCGTTCACGCCATTTCACGCGATTCCGACGCTCCGTTGCTTATCGATCTGGGTTTGCGGACGGTGGAGATGACACGAGCCGGCTGTTGGACGAGATTTGTGGCCCTGCGGTTTTTTTCCACTTCACCCAGCGACAATCGGCGATTGGGGTGGTGACCCAACCCTCCCGGATGGGCTTGTTATCGCGGTGTCATTATTGATCGCGGGTAATTTTTTAAATCACATACATAATGGTCTGGTTCAAACTGTAAGTATCGGGTTAGCCGATTTTAAATGATATTTTCACAACGGAAAGTGGCAAACTAATGGGCAGTTAAACGAAAGAAAATAATTTGCCCATAAGTTTTAGCAAATCAGTACGTAGATTTGTTCGAATTTAGTATGATCAATAAATAATCAAATTAAATTCTTTTTCGCCACGATGTTTACTCATCATCATTCATCATTCTCTGTTTTGATGGATTGAAAATTCAAATTGATAATCTTTTACATTTTCCCTGAAATTGTGTCAATGCAAGTGATACAACGAAAATGTCTTAAAAGTCTCAAGTACTTCAGGAAACCGATTGCAAATTTAACCAGAAAATTTATAACGACCATTATATAATGATAAAAGGAAATAAAATTTGAATGGAAACCATTATGAAAATCGCAGATTCCTTCAAGAGGATATAATAGTTTTCCAAGTACAGATGAACGTGATTTCTATATTTAAAATAATTTCTTAGGTTTCACTTCTCAGGAAGCATAGTTTCACTTATTTCGCTCGATTTGAAGCTAAATATTGCGTCTGGCGGCAAGAGCTATTCGATGTACTGTGTTAGAGTCAAACCAACTGAAATTACGCGCGGTAATTCCTTCGGCCACTGCTCCAGAATGTACCCGATGACATTCATCGAAATTCCTTTGAAACATTACTTTCAATGGCGACGACGTCCGGACTTTCTTCCGACCTCTTTCCATCGTCTCAAACAGTTGCCTCGGACGACGAAGGAAGAAATCTATTTAGTTTGAACCGCAATAGCGTTTCCAGGAAGTTTTATCGCGTGAATCGCTACAGCGTAGTGTACTGTTTTTGTCGTAAAAAGGAACAAAATTGGACCATGCAAAAAGGGACGAGAATGAAAAGTTGTACCGCTACACCATGGAAAATGGTGCAGTTGTGCGAACGACGGGTTAGGCGTTAGCTGTAGAAAATCTTTGAAAACGTTGCAAATTATCTAAACATTTATTCCACTGCTGGTGAAGGGTTCCACCGGATTTCTCCAACGAATGGTGGTTGGCAATGAATCAAAGCAAAGTGGTCATAACGTGAAAGTATAGTGTAATGTGCCAAAGTCATAAACGATGCTTGACGGAGGCTTCATTTGCGATCGGGTTGGATACGTGCGGCGTAATTTTTCTAATTCTTTACATAAATACGCTTCCATTTCATAATCGGGTACGATTGCTGAAACGCGTCAAACGCTGAATGGTATACCATTCGTCCGTCCAATCCGCTTAGCGTCGATGGCGATGGACGGGATGGATGGACTTGTGGAAAGCCACAAAACATCGCCGAGCGAGCCGTGCGAACGATGACATATCCGGTGGAGGTTGTCCGGCCTCTTCGGAAGATGGATTGTCGTCGCGTCTGGACGATGACGAAGGAATCGGATTAGGTTCTCTCTCTCTTTTTTATATTCTGTTGCGCGATATATGTTTCGTCTCATCCGGAAGTCCATCATACGAACGTTTCTGACGGATAGCAGTACATTCGAGCCGCTGCGCTGACCGGATCAACGGAAGCTCGTAAATATGGGCGCACTTGGAAGTGGGGACGAACATTTTCCACTCGTTTGATCGTTCCTTAGTGGTGGTGCTGTACCGTACCCATCTACTTGAGTTCGTCTTCCACGGACCGGACAAACGATGAAAAATGAGCATCGTAAAGCGAAATGATCTGGGAAGTGAAATAAATTTTGTGTTAATTTCACTGAATAAAAATGCTCTCCATTTAACAGCCCCACCGTGCTTCGCTCGAACCGCAAACCATTGTAATTAGTCGAAAATGAAATACATAAAGCTTTTTAGGGCGTTCCTTTTCTGTAGATATTTCACTACATCCGTTCGAAAACTCTGTAACGATTACTTTCGACTGAGCGAGCGAGTGACGGAGAAAAAAAATGGGAAAACGAAACCAGTTCGATTGATTTATGTGCGATTGCGGTAAAAGGTGCTATTTGTCGTAAGGAATGGATTTGAGCGTTCAGCACGTGACGGCAAAAAAAGGAAACCAGGTCGGACTTACAAAAAAGTGCGGTCTAGACGGTGCACTTCGTTACGTTGCGTTATGATGGATGTTGCTAAAGGGGGTTTTAAGTTTTCGATCCTACCTTTGGGATTGCATTCGAACCCGACTGTGTAAACGCATGATGTATTCTGGGTAGGATGGGGGCAGAGGCGAGATACGATATTCAAAAGTATTTCGATTGGCAAATGTGTCGAAAACCATTAAAATTATTTAAAACATATGAAAATTGCTTTATACCTCTGTTTCAAAACTGTGATGAAAAACAGAGTATTTTATATTCAATCCAGAACATATTCCTGCAGTTTTTTACTGTTCAATTTAAACAATTCCAAAACCAATGTTCATGTATACACACACTTCTCGCGATGGAAGTAAAAATACTTATCTGATACTTAAAATACCAAAGCGCATAGTCATGCATTCCAAGCATTGCAACCATGCATTCTCACACTGTGAGAGCTGTTCAGTAACGGATGGAAGACGCTGTTAAAGGTATCATAAAAGTTTTTTGCTATCTTTTCTTTTCTTAACCCAACCCTTTTATGAGGGGTTTTTATTTCTCGTCTAGAAAGCATGTCGTGAAAGTCGGGGCGAAGCCACACTATTTATGAATGATTTACAACATATTTTGTTTTAGGCTTTTGTTTTATAAAACTAATCAAATTAGATCTTTTTTTTTAAGAAAACCCGTTGAATCCAGTATGCGAAATGTAGGACCATCGCAATATTATGTGCCACGAATCATGCAGATGTTGGCGTCGATAACGAACGCTTTTGAGGGTGAACAAACAGTTTCCGTATTCGTCTCTTTTTGGTTGAGTTTTGAATTAATCGCTGAAATTGTAATCACCTTGTAAAGGTTATCTATTAACATTGAGCAGAACGAAGTAAAACAAAACAATCACAACCATACGCAGCAGTTTCTGTTTATCCTAACGGCAGCAAACAAAACACCCCAAAAATCATCTTCTGAAGTAAAGTTTTCAATTCGATACGGATTGCCGGACGGTTGGACCGATCCCGGAAGAAAATCGAAAACTGTCTCACCCGGTAACTGGACCTGAGGGATACAAAACTGACCCTTAGGATCAGTGCTACCGAGACAGTTTCGATAAGTGAGTGAGTTGTTATAGCCGCCCGGCCCTTCCCATGGTCGGGAATTTTCCTACCAAACGTCTCCCAGCGGGCGTACGAGTATGTGTGTGTGTGTGAGAGAGTGTGTCAAATGGGAGGTGTGGGACCTGGAACCCACCAGATAACCGTACCATATGATCGTTGCCGCTTTTGTGTGAAAATGGATTTTCCATATCCTTCACCCTCGCACCCGTTCGATGGGGAGGGTATTTTGGCGCATTTTTTTGCCCCCTTTTGTTGTTCCTTTCCAGTGGCCTCTCCCTGTGCAGCATTGGAGGACGCGCAATTGGGTACGGACGTGAAGTGAGTGCTTTTGTGGAACCGTTCCTATTGATGAGCAGTTAGTTCGGGTGAGTTGGTCTTTTTGCTTTGACCCATTTGTTTCCCCCAACGTGCGGGCGACAATTTAAAAACAACAATAAAACCCGACTCCGAGCGAGTGTCATTTTGGCAGTGGAGAAGAGGAGGCGAGGGTTCTCGGGCAGGGTACCGATTGGAGAACACTTTAAATCCATCCTTTTCCACGCATACTCGTAACCACACACTCACCCAATTCTTTCTCTCCACGGCGTACACCAAACCAGTTATTCGTTTGGTTCAATCAGCTCCGGAGCCGCCCCCAGGGGAAGGATTGTTTTGCGTGACCTTTCTGTCACCCGAAACCGTCCGGGCCGAGGGCAAGCGTTCGTTTATTCCCACGGGGCTGACATCAATACGGGCGAGCAAACCTCGAAAAAGTGTAACCTAAAAAAAAAGGAAGAACGCATGTGAAAGAAAAGTTCACACGAGGGTCTGTGATGGCCTTTGGAAAAGTGTCAAATCTAATCGATGCAATAAAAATGATCATTTCAAGCAAAACTGTAACCTCAATCGATAGCACGAGTTTGTGTGTGTGTGTTTGTGGAGTGAAGTAGTACGACAAAGGGTGCGATACCGATAACGCTCGTTTTTTTTTTCTTCTTCTAACCTCCGTCGGTTGCTTTTGCAGGATCCCGTTGAGCTGGGTTTTGCAGAGGTTGTACGTTGAAGGTTAGCGCCGTCAACCGATTACTATTGGGACGATTTCGTGAGACGATTATTGAAATGAGAGTTTTAAGTAACAAAAACCCAAAACCGAAATGAATACATTTCGTCGTCATCGGGTTGTCGTATACGACCGTAGGAGGTGACCCGTACAAAACAAATGCGGTGAACGCTAGTTTTATTGTAGCTTTCAAACAAGGGTCGCATCACCGGCGGACGAGTATTTCGTTCACGGTAATGGGTGTTTGTAAGCCGATTCAACCGGGTTATGTTGATTTTAAAATGTTCCACCCAACAGGCTGATGGGTTTACAAGAAAGGTTTATCGATCGATTGAATTTTGATGTGTGTAAATCAGTGGTAGATTTGATACGACGAGCAGGTTGTGGTCTTGGGCTGGGATTTTAAACTATTGGTTTTATGTATTAAAATCGTCAAGATTAGTATTTTTTTTCAATTGCAATTGATTTCTCACTGTTTGTCTTTGCTCAGACTTATTTCCTCCTTCATCCATTTATGTGTATTGAACTAGGCCATCCCCCAATTACAAGATGGTTATTAACATTTTAATATTAATCAAGGAGCAAACTGTATTTGAATAAATAAATTGAAAGCATTTCAAATTTTCAACAAATTATTATATTTACAAATTATTATATTCAACGTTGCAGGTAAAAACCACGCGTCGCTGATTTTAAAACCATTTACAATAAGTTGAAACTCAAAATGTCTATTTACTGCTGATGTAATCGTTAGGGCTAACAAATACAATACAATAAAATTATTTTTTTTTACATTTCCAAGCTTCCAAGACTAAAATTTTAAAATTCTGCTTTAAAAAAATAGAAAAAATAAATCAAATTTCACATATTAAGATTAGTCCAACATGTGTTTCACTTGAGGAGCTTCCTAGAGGGGTTAAATTCATTATTAGGGGTAAAAAACAAGCGTTGAAGAATTAGATGTCTGTTCTTTCGCTCACACTTGTCTGAAATAATCAAAAGCTATGCAAATTACTCATAAAATTATAAATAATCACTCTCCTAAGCTATTTGCATTAAACTTGCCTACTGCGATCAAATTTGCTACGCAATATGAGAATCGCACAGAAATCGTCGCCTGCTATACACTGATACCTTGCAAACATTTGATCTGCCTTTATTTTATTCTTCTGACCAAATTATCTATAAGGTGCACATAGAAATATGGACACAAAATTATGAGATAAAGCATGAGAAAGAGCTAGAGACCACCTTTAGAGATGGACATATTTTGTAACGTTGCTTTTCTCTATCGTTCGCTCGTTGAGTTTAAACATTCACTTTTCGTAACTTTCCTCTCGCCGGGAGTCAAACTGCACGGTGCGAAAATCCTTTATCCGACCGTTCCACTCGCACTGTCGCGTTCTAACCTACCAACGGATCGGATTGGAACCAACCGGTTCGCTCTTGGATGCTACTTGTTTCAAAGAAAATTGTTCCTGCTGCACACTAATTGAATAAACAATTATTCATGCTGCGCTGGTGCAACATTGCAGCCGCATGGTCAGTGTGGCTGGAAAAATTGAGTTAGTCGAGTTGACGTGCCCTCTCGTTGGCCGGGTTTAGCAGGCGCATGATCGGAATAAGTGTGCAGCCGGGCGACCGTGCCCGGCGTCGGGCAGCCTTTCGTTACTAAATTCTCAACTTAATTACTTTAAAGTGTGTCTCTATGTCCGTGCGCACGGTTTTGAAAGAAGCCCAATCGGAATGTATTGCCGAGTTTTCGAGCGACCCCGTTCCCGGGGTTGGGCAGAACCGGCGGGAGGCCCGTGTGATCGTGTGCCTGTCGCGTGTAAGCTTGGCGAGTGGGAAAGTATAATTGAATATTGTGGCAAGTTAATTGGAATTCTTCGTTATCTTGCCGAGGTGGCGGTGGGGTCCACCATCCGGTCCGGTCGTCGTTGGGCAGTCGGGCAGACTCCGGTTCCGAGATCGGTCCGAGCTGCCGGGTTCGAGCTGCTCATCCGATCGGAATCCTCATCCGGGTCCACCGGCTTCGGTCACCGCATCCGGAGCGTGTCCAGCGTTTGGGCGCTCACATCCGGTTCGAATTGTGCACGAAAAGTGTCAAAGTTTTTGCGGCTTCGGGGTTTTTGTGTGGGGCTCGTCGAAGGGATCGAAGGGCGCGTTTGATTCTTGCATGCAGCTCGGCGGGCGGGACAAGAGGACACAGAAACAGGAAAAAAGAAAACCGCAGCAGCAGCAAAACCATTCACTCACACAGCATTCCCCCCCCCCTCCCCCAAACACGTCACCGATACTGCCAACCCTCGAAAAACGTACCGTTCCGTTGCTGCCGTTCGCTTCGCTATCACCTTTGATCACATGGTTCATGGGTAAAACAATTTAATTTTGTTTAACTTTGATCTGAAAGCAACCGCCCTGGTTCCTCTCTGGGTTTCTTCTCCCCCACTTCCCTCTTCCCATCTCCCCAGCACCTTCTGTGCACCAGTGTTTTATCGAACTTTCGCAGCCGGGACGTAGCACGAGAGAAAAAGCGAGAATGAGGTTTCCTGGGTTCGGGCGTTTTTTCGATAAACCGGACACAACTTTCTTGTAGCCGTGGCAAATGGTTGGCTTGGCGGCCATCCGGATGCCCAAACCGCCCCATACCCACCCCCTTCCTCTTCCTCCCCGGCAGTAAACGGAGCACCATTGGTGGTCCAATTGTCGTCTCTCTGTTTGTTGTTTTGTGCTTCCACGCCGGGTTTCCGAGTTCGATTGCACGGAAACGAGCGAGTGAAAGCGACCGATCAAATGCGAGCTTCGTAATGGATTTTTGGGCTTCGGTTAATGGTTACGGGAGGTAATATTTTTACACAATTTTTTTTTCTTCTGTTCTATGTGTTTGCGCCCATTGTGTCCATTTTCCGGAAGTTGTAATCGATGGAAGTAAGATATCAGGGTATCTCATCCCATTACGCACGCCGACAATGTCGAGCTTTTCGAATGTTAATCATGCTCGCCGGATCGGGACAGAGGGATGAACGGGAGAGTTCTCGAAAGGGATTTGGGCGCCCATGGGAAACGTTTCAGCTGAGCTGCGATGGGTTTTCGTTTTTTTACCACTCGGGACGAGGTCCCTCATTGGTTCGAAGAACCTGCCAGGATTACACAATTTCGCTACATTGCGCTTTGCGGTGAAATTATTTGTCGACCGTTTAGGTGTAGGAGCAGAAGTCGAAGTGGAAGGTGAAGGGCTACCAAATGAACGTGAAAAAAGGGGTCAGTTGATTAGAGAGCCTCCCGGTATGGCCGGATCGGAGGATTAGAGCGACGCGTATGCCACGCGCGGATATTTGGGACAAAAGTTTTGCCCAACGGATGGCCGTGCATTAGCGAAGCTTTGCGGTTTCGGCTAATGAACAAGGATTTACGAGAGGTTTCCACAGTTTTTTTAATTCATTTTCGTTCGGTGGGTTCGTTTTCAAAGTTTTCACAAGCACAATTAACATATTTTTTGCCCGGCAAATCATTAAATAGCATGTACTTGGTAGGTAATTACGGGGAAAGTTTAGGGTATTGAATGAGATTCTTTACATTTATAAAATGCAAATGTCTTGCAAACCCACGATTACATAGAGTAGTTTATTGTTTAAAACTGTTTCAGTTCCTCGTGTAAAAAATACTACCGAGACTAGAATTATGAATAAATAAATAAAAAAAGGTGAATTGGAGCCATTCTGATAACTTTTCTTGATCCCGAAGATCAGTCAGAAGTATGACAACGACAAGTCTCGTTGCTAGATGCCTTTTTTCCTACAAATCATTGCTACTAGATGTTTTGCCTTTGAATGATCGGTTAACCTCAGCCTCGTGACATGAACCTCGTGACGGGTGGGACTTGAAGTTGAGAAAAGGCTTAAATGATTTACGTAAACAAGACTGGAAAACTATCTCAGGATATTTCTTCAAAATAGTTGATTGACCATTCAACCCGATATATTTCCAGTCTTCCTAATAAACATATTTAAAAAATAGATTTCTCAAAATTACTTAAGTCTGAATAGATGACGCCAGTCATGCTGTTCCGTTTGCTCGATACTTAAATCCAACAGATGCTACGCTTGTGGCTTCCACGAAAGTGTGCTCGTAGTCAATTAAGTTGGTGTCGCTGCTTCATCACTTTAATTGTTAAGATACTTGTGTAAAACCGTACCCAAAGACTAAAATCGAATAGCCAGTACAAAAGCATCAGCAGCACCATCGCCGGCGGTATCGAAAAGCCGTAATAAAACTTGCACCCTACCAAGGGGAGGATGAGAATCGATGTATCCCAAACTTTTCTTTCGATTGACTTATTTTTCAGGCAGAAAGTTTAACCGGCGGCCATCTACTCGTTCTGTACGTTTTTTTTTTTCCCGCGACTGGCGTTCGTCCAGCAAGTCGACGGCGCAACGATGTGCTTCAAAAGGAAAGTTGAGCGCCCCCGGTTGCTGCACTCGTGTTGATCGCTCGAAGCCCAGCTGACACTGGTACAAATACATAAAGTTTGCTTCCCTTTTCCCTTCCGGTTGACCGGTGAACAAGAATGGCGTGGCATTCTGGACGGGTGTTTGATTCACTCGCCCCGCTCGTTCGGCTTAAATCTTCCGCTTTTGAAGGAGTGATTGAAGTTTACTTTCCAACTGGCCCCGAAAAAGTTTTGCCGAATGAAGCGCCCAGTTGCGAGCACGGGCACGTGCAACTTTCCCGTGCCAAACCCCGGGCACACGCGTTGCTTGCCTCCCGAGGCGAGGGAGTAGAAAAAATGAAATATGGCAAAGAGATGATTTAAATTTGTTTCGTATGAGAGTGTATGTTGTTTGTATGTGCGTGAGTGTGTGTAGGGTAAATTTGTTGTGAAACTATTTCGCTTCAGAGCGGCATAACAAGGGTAGCAAACTGTTCGATTGCAGCACATTGTAGCAATGGACAAAGTTTCGCCATTTTCACAGGTGTGGACGCATGGACAGGATTGCGTTTGGCTTTGTCGATGGATATGGAAGCTTCGCTTTATAACGTCAGTGAGATAGAATTTTTCAGCTAGATTTGTTTGACTTTACGCTTTATTTTGCTGTAGAATAAGACGAGCCTAGGTGCCTTTTTCAGTTGTAAGATGATGAGAATCATGTTTAAACCATCACGCGATACAGAAATCTCCTTTGATCGTGCTAATAACCAAATTACTTACGAGTTTATTATTCAGCAAGCTGCAGCATTTCGTGGCCTTTTCCACCCTGATTATTTACATTGCAAAAAAATGGTGTTTATTTCTCGACTCTTAATTTACGATTGCGCCATTTGGCTGGTGAGCGTTTCAAACGATCGAGCGTCGTTCTGACAAGGTGACGTTCTAAATCTGCCCAGCGGAATAAATACAACCGAGGGAGAACCGAACAGGCAAGTAATTTTTCCATCAAGTACAGCGAAATGGCCAATTCGTTCGCGATGGCTCGACCGGTTGACTGGGCGAGGAGCACGGTGAAACTCTATGCAAACAAGTGTTTTCTTTCGTACCGGTTCAGTTGGGAAGTTAAATGAGTTGCCACGAAGCGAGCGACAGACGGAACGAGATGAGCGTTGGTAGCCAAATCAGGAAACGATTATAATCATTTCGTTTCACTGAGAAGATGTTATCTGGAAGCAAATTGAACCAATATAAGCGCATAGGTAACATAAGCGCATGAAACGAGAGTGAAGCTGTTGAAGGTTTCGTACTTACTTTCCAACCAAGTGCCAACGAAATTATTGGTAATATTTTATAGGATTGGATTTAGGAAAATAGTGATGATATATGTGTTGGAGAACACAGATGATTTTGTTCCAATAGTGTTTGATGTGTTTTTACAGTTTTTTACGTATTTCTTAAAATTTTTGTGATTTCTAATTTCTTATTAAAATGTTTTGATATTCATACTTTTCAATATTTTGTTTTGTAAATATATTCTGTCAATAAATAAAAGAATTGAAATGCCTCCTTAAAATAAATAGTTCATAATTTGCTATAAATAATGTTTAATTCGGTTGTACTGTTCCTGTGATCCTAAAAAGTTTGAAAAAAATTCTGCATGAATAACACTTATTTTAACACATTTTTATTGTCTTAAACCATGAAAAATGTATTGAACAGCAGCTATAGTACACTAAGCTATTAAAAAACATCTTAAATATAATCTAACAGTTTGTTGAAATTCCATTCCATATAAATTTTATTCCATATCATAAACCCTAATGAAAATGATAGAAAGAATCAAACACGTTAAAAATTATGTTTAAAAATTTAATCAAGTTAGTAAAGCGTTTATTAATCGTTAAGCGTTTTATTAATTTAATTAAGCGAAGAAAGTAAAAACCATCAGCATCGACCGTGTCGCCCGCCATTCTGTATTGTTTTTGTACTTTTCTTTTAAGAAATGCATTCCAGGTGCAAACGTTTCCTTATCCTTTCTTTGTAATGGTTTAGAGAATGCTCATCTAAGTGCAAATACCATGCCCGAAGCCATACCGGAAGTTCTAGCAGGACATGAACCCAGCTCGGTGGAATGGTAGGTAGGTGGCATTTTGAACTAGCAGTGCTATATGATCGAATGGCGTTTTCCATCACCATTCGTAAAACATTGTCCCGCTAGCCACGAGAATCCTTTCCCTACACAATTGCCTGGTGTGGGAAGGCGCAAAAAAAAAATACGCGAAACCTACAATGAACGGTTTGCGTCCGCCTTGCAGCGTGCGGTGCACGTGTTTTGTCGGGTTTGAATATTTTCCTGTTTTCGGGTGCTGGGTTCTTCATATTTTTTGTTTCATTTTCGCTCTGCCACCGGCGGTCGTTACGCCGTCCAACCCGTCACGGTGCGTGAAAAGGTGGGCGTGAAAGCGGGGGCGCGTTGGCACGTGGGGTGGGAAAATATTGCAGAAATAATTTCCTTATTAGAAAACTTTATCACACGGCGGTGGCCGGTGGCGAAGAAAATCATTCCGACACTCAGCCATCCATCCATCCATCCATCCAACCATCCCATACCCGCGGGCTGCCCACGGGGAGGGTTGTGCGTTGGGTTGGGTGGCGAAATTTTCACGTTCCTTTTCGTACCTCGCGCAGACCGGGAAAGAAAAACCGCCCTGCCCCGCCTAATGTTCTGCGCCAGTGCGTCTTTTTCACCTGCGGCCTGCGCCTTCGAGGGGCGCGCCATCAACGGTACGCAGGTTGGCGTGCCATCGTAGTGCTGGCAGTGGCTGGAAGCACATTTACCACAGCAGCAGCAGCCTTCGGGCTACTGCTAACGCAAGGTTTTCCCACCCACGTTTCTACCGTGCGCTCCACTTGAAAGCCACTTCGATAAATTATGTTTTAATGATTTTTCCACGCCAAATTAAGCTGCTAATGTTATTGTTGCTCACCCTCCCGAGAACGGGATTGCTTTGGCCACCGCGCATACCGCGTGCGGTGTGTTAGGGTGTGTCAGTGTAGGTGTGTGTGTTTGCAAGCATTTTTTGTGTATGTTTTGATACGCAAACTTTATCGCAACCGAATGAGCAAAAGGATGAAAAACTGCTTAAAGTCGTGGCGGAAGGAGAATATTGTTTCACGGCATTTCCTGTGCCGTGCCGTTCGCTTTGTGGCTATTGTGTGAGTGTTTTTCTCCCCACTCCTCCCTCCCACCTCCCCTCCCCCAGCGCGCTAGTACAGCCGGATGTTGTGGAAAATCTGTGAAACAACTCAAGGTCGGGCGTTGATTGTTGGCTGCAGCGGTTTTATTTGCTCCATCGTGCCGGGCGTTCGCGCTTTCTTCTGCCCGTTTGGAGTGCGGCTTTGCTGGCGAATGATGTTAATGACTGGGTCGTTCGGGCCGCCGGGCGAAGCGGCAGAGAAATGATCCGTTTCATGCTATCGACTGTGCTGGCGGTGAGCTGCTTGGTGGGTTGGTCCTGTCGTTATGGCGTTTTGTTCATCATTTGTCCATTTACGAGCTTCAATTTGCAGTTCATTTTCGAGACAAACTGCAACCGTTAGCGCAGGTTAATTGTTTGAAGGACGCGTGTGGGTGGAAGTGGTCCGTAGCGGGCGAACGTTGCACCTCGTAAAGTGGGTTTCCTCGCCAGCTGGCCAGCATGGGGAGAAATTGTTTTTAATTATTGTTTCGCAGAAAACTGAATGCGCCAAATGTGATGCTGAATGGTTGGAGCGTCGGAGAAAGTTATGATTGCTGAATAATCGAAAACTTTTGATGTTTTAAATAGTGCAAATATTATTTTTTGAGACAAAGTATGTCATATCTTTTGTGGATATTTATGCACAAAAGAATTTTTACTGTGCTTTCTAGTATCAAATCATTTAACTGAAAATGATAAAGATAATAACGTAAAAGGTCCTTTTGCAATCAAAATTAAAGTTGTATAGTGCGAATTTGATTAAATATTGTTTGACATGAACAAAGCTAGGAAACTTTTAGCAGTACATGAAACTTAAAAAAAAAAACAAAATACATGACATTTTCATGAAACGCGTGGCTGTATTAGATAATAACAATTTTTATTTAAATAAAAGTAATAAAAATATCTCATAAAACATAAATATTTGCAGTGTTCATGCTTGCAAATTAAATTCATTGCGAGAACGAAATGAAGTTGGTGTTGCAAACTAAAATGCATCTAATCATTTTTCTTATGTGAAAGTTACTACAGTAAAGGCGGCTTTTATGACAACAATAGACATTTGTAACACTTTGTTGAGACACCCCGATTTGGTAATTATACAGCGTTGTTAAATATTCGATCAATAATAGCTGCTTACAAAAACACACTTAAAGTAAACGCAAATGGAAGAGTTAAAGCGCTAAGTGCGAAGTAAAAAATACAAACATATTATTTTCAAACACAATATGTCAGATCTTTTTAGCTAATTTTATAAATATTTAAGAACATTCTTAACAAATTGAAAAAAATCATCTGAATTTCTCCTAATGAAAAAAAGTTACTTAGTTCCTTCTTAGCGCGAAATGATTAACACATTATTTCACTGTTTCATTATCGTTCACCTTGTTTAAATTCTCCGTTGCGCAATACCATGAGTGTGCAACTTTCTATACGATCATTGAAATAAATTGTACGAAAAAAAAAAAATAAAATGTACTCACCATCCACCAGCACACCACCAGAAAGCAATAAACCCGCTCATCCGGCACTTTTCCCGAGTGGCTGAAGCATCTCCGCAACGATCAAAATAATAGACCAGCAAAGCGCCTCCAAAGCCTCGTACGACAACACCACTAGATAATACATTTGCTTCCCATACGCTACGCACCGTCTTCATCTTCATCAGGCACGGTTTATCAACTGTCTGTTGAATTAATTGTATATGTGCGGGTAAAATTAGGCACCATTAGGGTACGGGTGGGCGCCAACTTTTGCAGGCGCAGGAGAATGTGAAAATAAAATTCAAACAGCACCGCCTGGCAGCAGCAAACGCACGCGGGAAGGGGTGGCGCAAATAGTCGGACGCATGTTTACGTCAGAGATCATTATTCTTACTTATCTTCTCGCATAGGGTTCCTCTTTTCTTGACTTTTACCGTACCGGGTTTCGATTGCGTTGTTGTTGTTTCTCCGCATGACGATCAGTTCCTTGTGGGCGCTTGGCGGGACGGGTAGTGGAAAATTGAGACGCCTTTCCTTTGGCGTATTTCCCCCCCCCCCCGTTCCGGCTCCTGTTTGGTTGCGCATAACATTTACCACGGTTCGGGTGCGGGTGGTGGGTTTCATGAAATCAGGAACTTGTTCGTACGCAGTGCGAAGCGGCATTATAAATGTATCCGGTTGCCGCCACACGGGATAGTCTGTTCCGTACTCGAGCTCGAGCAAAAACCGAGTATCAGGAGAGCACTTAAAATCTGCTTTAAGTAATAATTTTTCCACTCACTTCGCCGTGCGCGTGTACGTGCCGGGGAAGGAGAGGGGCCAGGGAAGAAGAGACAGGGAGAGTAACAAGATTCTTCACTGCGGATGTGAAGATGCCCAACGTTCCGTACCGGGGAGAGTGTGTGTTGTCTGGGCAAAGTTATGTGAGGCTTCGCTGGTAGCAAAATCACTGGTAGATCGCTCTTTCTCCATTCCGTCCCGAAATTAAGATCATGGCCGGTTCGCTTGGTGGGCTATCTCGTTAAGGCTAACTCGACGAAGAAACTAATCGCACGGTGGACAAGTGTAGATCAAATTGTCGTCAGAAATGTGATTGGCTTTTTTTAAATATTCCTCCTAATTTCCCCAAACGTAAAGTTTTATTTATTTTTACTCTTTAGTAATATTGCCAAATTGACGTAAATGATGAGGAAATATTGAAATGTATTGAGTTTGATGCTGGCGGTATTGAGCCAAATTATGCCAAACTAAATTATGTGACGAATTTCAATACATTTATAAAGGTTTGAAGGAAGTTTGAACGAAAACAAACTATTAATTTTTAAATATTCCTTTTGTTTTTTATTGCAAAAAATGGATGTGCTGTTTATGCGTTAGATGTAGGTTAGTATAAACGAAAATTGTATAAATATTATATAAATTATTAAGTTCGAATGAATTGCTATTCTCGTCTGAAAAAAAATAACTCTCTTGCAAATACACACCTTGCATGGATGCAATGTATTAATGGCTACTGCAATCTCATTTAAAAGTCCTGGCAAATGAGATAAAAATCATCTAAGTGTGCCTTCCGTAAGACATTTTGGAGAGTACGCAATAAAAATGGAGATCCTCGGATCCATTTCTAAGGATTTATAGACATTTAATACTTACACAAGCAAGGTTTATTTAGCGATGAATTTTTCAAACCGCAAAAACAATCATTTCCCCTTTTGTCCGCAGGGTAACAAACCGTGCTGACAGGTGGAGGTAAAAATCAAGTGAAAGTAAAAAAAAAACAGTAAAAACAACATTTTGGGCGCTGCTGTTGGGGCCCAAGCAAGGCAGGGGATTAGTTTCAATCTATGAGCTCGTATCGTTTGCGGCAAACAATTTTCGTCGGGTAATTGATAAATTGATACGGAGCGAGGGCCGTTGGTCTGCTGGTCTTACCTGGAAGATAACATACTGATCTGCCTTCACTGCACCGAACACACACCGAGAAAAGGTTGGGATTCGCAAGCATACCACATGAACACCTGGCTGTACAAATGGGAGGGATGGAATTTCGGGCACTCGGTATGTAGAATTATGGCACGAACGATTAGGTTTGCTCTACCGCATTAGGTGTATCCATTGCTGGCCGTACGCTGCGGCAAACCGACGCTCCCTGACGCATGAGAGTGAGGCTCAATTTAAAGTTATTATATTGAGTTGGAAGGCAAGCGAGTAAAGCAAACATTTGGCTGTACGTACTTGTTCAGATTGTTTGGATCAATTTAGTACGGGAACGGCCTGAAAGCTCCGTAGCAATTCTGCTGTTCGAACAGTATGTTTTCGGATTGTTGGATAGTTTTCGTTTCGCCATGCGAGCTCGAACTGTATTCAGTAAAGTTTCCACCAAAGGACGATATTTGTAGCAACATTTGGACGAATTTATCGTTCGCCGAATGCGTACAGCGCCCGTGTGCGCTGATCTCGCTTTGATCTTTTCCGATTTTTGCGCTCCGTTGGCGCCACCGATGTGGAAATCTCCTGGATATCGCCTTCGGTAGCTCTCAATCGGCAGAGGCAAAAATCAAAAAAACCAAAAACAAAAATCCTTTCAAGTAAACGTTAACACAATTTTGACAAGCCACGCGGACGAGACAAATCGGTCCCGCTGGCAGGATGGATTTCATTTCGATCCCACGTCGGACGAGGATGGGCGAATTGGGTAGTGTAGAAAATAAAATGCCGCAGTCCGCTGCCGGAAGAGCGCTAACGGAATACGATCCCGGTCGGATTGAAGGCAGCCTGGGGCAGGCCACAGGTGGACAGGTGGAAGCGAAGTTAATCTAATCAAAATGTACATTATAGACGAAGCGAAACGCTTGATCAATGTGTTAGTTGACGTGGAAAATTAGTTTACGACTCCCGCTTCATCTTGCGGGCGTGTCCGAGTTTCATCTTGCAGCGGCATTCCGCAACGTTATTAACAATTTTGCAAGAAGAAGAGAGACGAAAAGAAGTTGTTTTTCGTTTTTGCATTTTTTTTATCGTCTTGGATTGGTGAATGGCGTTGAACAGCGCCAGGTTCTGCTTTGACACTGGAGGAAAATGATTTTTTTTTTCGTTCAGTACGGTACAGATGCAAACGTACAAGCTATTTTTACGTGTAGTAGTTAAAACGGCCAGATTACAGGATTTATGACAAAGTTCCAAACTCGATTTTGGCTTGTTTCGTTCTGTTTTTCCATCTGCCTTCATAAAACGAAAATCTTTAACTGATGGATAGACCTGTTTCTACTATTGACAATAGCAATTTGATTAAAAAAGACCCTTTTAAAAATATAACATTGTAGTTTTCTAAATATTAACATACGATGGAAAAACTACCTCAACTAAGGTACATACTGCTTCCTTTTCTAATTTCTTGCTAGTATCTCATTGGTTGTCGGTCTCGGATCAATTTGATTTTAGTAGCCATTCCAGAGAAAATTGCCTTACAAATATGTAATGGTGTTAGAAAAAGTAACAAGATACAACATTTTGGAATATATTTTTAAGGACAAATATTCATACGAAAGTAGTTACGACCTACACATACAAATACCTGTACAAAAATTATTAAAATCGCTTCTACAAACGCATTTTAATCAATCCTTCACTTGAGTTGAAAGCTTAAACTAAACATAAAGTTTTAAATTAATTTAATTGCAACATCTGTTCTACAATCTTAGCTTTATCAAAATCGTAAAACCATTTTCTGAAACATTGTTCATTTGTACTGTAGGAACGTCGCAATTTGCCGAACGATTAATGTATTGGTCGGGTGCTCTAAAATTGGTGCTCATCCTAGGTCTGCCTCACCAGCCGCAGCCAGAATGTCGCTCGCTCTCTGACCGATTTCGGAAGCTTTTCGGAGGAATTCAGTTCAGCGTTGGCATTACCATGTAGGAGAAATTTCGGACAGTATTTACACAACCGCAACGGCGGGTGATGGTGCTGGTTCCGTGCGGAGGAATTAAATCGAACTTGGGCGGGTAAACGTCCTCGCAACAAGCCGTTGTATTGTTGTCCTTCCTACTCTTGTCACCTTCCTGTCATTAGGCGCTTCACTTGGCCTTCGAACGAACGGGTGGCTTGGGAAAGACTGACGCTCGATAATGCATTTTGCCCATGACTGGCCGGGGTCCATCTGGACGATCTGGAGACTGGCTGGACGTGTCCACACAGCATGTACCCACAGATGTAGGCGAATGTTCGACTAATCTTTGCTGGTTTTCGGAAAGGACCGTTTGGGCGACCGGGGCTGGTTCTGCTTTTCTTCAGATCCCTTGTAAGCTGCCCGAAGCTGCATCTAACCGGTTGCCTTCTTTTGTTTCCCCTTTTCCCTGCCGTTTTGTCAAGTTGTAGTGGTATGATGTACATGTGGTTTTCTTTCAACTATCTAGCTGGAAGTTTCCAGCCGTTCCGGAAGTGGGCGACAGGCTCCGTTTCTTCGCAAGTACATCAGCGTGAATTTTCTTTGCATTTCCGGGGCGATCCATCTCGGCGACCCACCTGGGATTGCCACTGCCCAGGTACGATAGGGACTCGTGTTTCGAACACATTTTCGATCCAATAAGTTGGGGTTAATTTATGTGCGGCCGGCATACTTTTCTAATAATACATCTGCACGCTTCTTTCCTTCGCTTTGATGCGACATTTTCCTCTTTCTCACCGGGCTTACGGGACGCTCCTCTCGTGTGTGGGGAAAGGCTGCCATTTTTCTCGCATACACCTGTTCTACCCGGTGAGTTTTATTGGCGTTGTTGTATGGTTTTGTTTTCCTGTTTTTCACCTCCATCTGCCTGCCGGGGTGGCTATCTTGGCCCGGGTGTTCTTTCTGGTGATTTATGGCTTTAAAAGCAACCGGAAATAAACATAAACTCATGCAGATATGGCGTCGGTTATGCTGCCGCTGACTATGGGGCCGTTTGGGTTTCCGGCCGTTGATTGAACGGCTGAGTTGTTTGCCTTTTGAGGTTGGCTTTCGGGGTTGCTCATGGTGGTGCTAGTGTTTAGTTTACTTACAGTGTTGTAGTGATATGTAAGGTTGCGATGTAGGCATATATTTACCAATTGTTTCCATGAAAATCTTGTAAAATAAACAAATAAACCATACACAGGGTGTACCATTGCGTAGGTAAAGTAAAAAAAGTCTCCAGCTTGTTCACTATTCAACTGTTCTGATAAAACTGTACAGTATTGCTGAATTACGTTTTGAAATCAGCGGAAAATGAGGTGCTTCTTTGGGCATTGTTTCTTGACGAGTTGATAATTTTTTATACAGATTTCAAATGTATTGAAAGTTCAATAAATATTTGAAATACAAAATAAATGTCAATCAATATTACGTTTATTCGCAATAAAAATCAACTAATTATTTTTATCACATACTACTTATCTTCAATTTGAAAATATGATAAAAAAATTTGAAAATAGCATAAAAAAACTTCATGCAAACTTCCCCTCGTTTTCGCTACTGTAACATAATATAGCAACACTTTCATCCAACTCTCTAAGCTTTTGCTGTGTTCTATAACACATGTGAATCTTCGCGGAGGATTTTAGAGCAAAGTTGAAACCAATAATTACAATGCTAATGAAGAAATTGGTAGCAAGAAAGGCTCTTGAATTAGTTTTTTAAGTCTTCACAACAAGACAAACGCCATAATTGTAGCTTAACAATCTTTTGCTCTTGTTTCGAAAAACATTCTATGATCAATTTCCATTATCAAGGCTTATACGCTAAATATTCAACGCAAAGATTAGTGATTTTTTAAGTAATTCTTAGCAAAAATGTAATCTATACCATTGAAACCAGAATTTCGGACGTCCACGTTAAAAAATGTTATTAGTTATTGTTATGAAGAGAATCATACCATATTTAATGAACACCATCAATATGTTGATTCTGCTAAATGTAACGAAAAAATCATTCGCTTCCGTTAATATCATGCCTTTATTTGATCAATGAGGAGTTTTTTGGAAACTGTTGTAAACAATATCGCACCAGAAAACGATTCCCAAGAGGAAAATGGTTTTGGCAATGGTTTGCCGTTGCGTATGACGTTGAAGTGAAACATAAATCTATCACCAACCGACGGGTAGAGTCAGCTGCAGGCGTCCAAATTTATTCTCACACTGCAAGGTTCCAGTTCCCAGGATACGTCCTGCAGTTTGAAGAACAAGCGCCCGGTTAGCGTCTGAGCGCGGCTGGATGGACAATTTCGTTCGTATTACAAAGTCCATACAAACGCTACCGTCAGGAGTATGCGTATATGTAATTTCAAAATTTATTGATTCCTAGTGTGCCCGTATCCATCGCTGGGGATGGAGCCTGCGGGTGGCCGAAAACAGATGGCCAATTTCCGTTGATGGAAGCCTGCTGCTTCGTGCTGGGCATTGCATCGGAAGGATGCAATCGGCACTCGGAGGGTGCCTTAAAAGTTCGTCCTCCCTTTCCAAGCGCTAATTACGTTAATGTTGCATCAAACGGTCGTGCCTGATGAGTGAAATGATTTACCGGTCGTTTTCGCCTGACCATTTTGGCCGGCTAGGTCGGACCGAATCATGAGGTCAGATTGAGAGCCGGGCCGACGAAGTGAAGGTACACTGAAATGCGACATTCGGGAACGTCACAAAGCCGCTCGACCGCCGAGTGAATAGCCCGACTTTTCCGTGTAAGCACACTGGTCCAGTGTTTGGCGATCGGCACTGAGTTGGACAGTAGTGTACTTTCTGATGGAATGATTAATTACTTTATGAACGGTTTGTATCTGCGATGCAGTGCCAGGATCTTTGCTGGACAAGGCTGAGCGTTTGGTGAACATGGCCGTATGGGTGGAGTTTTCCATGTTACACCGGAAAGTGACAATAGATACTGTTTTAAGCGCTACAGCTTTTGCCCCATATGGACATATTTACATGCATCTTTGAATGGAGGGCATTTATGTTTGCTAGTAACAACGATGCCATCGAGCCATTCGGAAGAAACACTTCTGTTTAATAGACTTATGCTTAGAGGTTTATGTAATGGCAATATTACTCATGTGCTAACGTGTGTGTTAAGCGCTATTGACATATTTTTGACAAACACATGGTCGAATGTATTACAGGGTTTCGAGTCATATAAGGGAACAATGCAATCAGTAGAGAGAATGTGTGAACCGGTTAAGAGAATGGTGCAGCCATGTAGGGGCTGTAACATTCTCTTAACCGGTTGACACATTCACTCTACTGATTGCATTGTTCCCTTATATGACTCGAAACCCTGTAAAAATATACCAAGCATTGGGTCATTTGGAAAACTAAGTTGGGAATTACTGCAGTATGTATTATATACTAGTTCTTTTTTGACTCAGTTCGATGTGAAGCGGAATTCAGCATTTTACTTCTCAGAATTTTAGAAATATTCAGAAACTCTCGCCCTCCCCGGGAGCTTCATTATAGCCACATATTTCTAGAGTTTGCTTTTGTAAATTAAAATCAGATATAGCGAGCCACGATTTTTAACTTGTTCCTAGGAAGTTGTTCGATACAATCGTATTTACTAATTGAAATTGATTCAACTTAAACGCCTTGAAAATTTTCAAATTTCATCAGATAAATAAATTTATGTTTCTAAAAATGAAAAATACAGCTAGGTTTATTAATACATACTAATACAAAGCGTAAATTGCGTTTACCCTTCTACAAAACTCCGAGAATCCCTTACAAACTCGCCCAGGTGTCGGTGATAGTAAATCGTTTTTCCAATAATACTGATCTTCTACCGATCCGATTGCAATGCCACTTAAGCTTTGATTGAATTTCAATCTCTGCTCTCCGTTACTTACTTGGAAACGATAACCGTTGCAGAAAGAACAATGCAAAGGTGACCAAAAATAAAATCATCCACACTAAAACCCACGCAAATCCACTGTGATCGCTACAAACGGTGGTAAGGGCCGCTGGGTAAAACACATACAAAAAGCAACAAACGGACTAGAACGGATTGTTCAATTGGAATCCGTTTAACGGAGCACCCAACATGGGATCGAAACGAAATGGGTGAGAAAAAAAACTGCAGCTACCGGGGATCGATGGGGAGAAAAATTGTAGAACTTTCTGTGGAAATTTTAAACAAAAAGTCAAGCTCCTCTAGGGGAACTCCCCTGCCTGGCGATTATCCTGTCAGGCGGATCCATTGGGTGACATCGTACGGATGATGTATGGCGCGTTGCGTTTCGCCAAACGTTGCAGTGATAGCGAGCGCGTTATGCATTCCCGGAACGCAAACTAACGACGGAAAACAATTTCAAATTTATTGCTCATCTCCATTCTAATCTGGGCTGCAATAAAATAGCTTCACTCGCAACCCCGGGCGGAGGAATGCAAAACTGGATGACATTGTCATTTCCGGATGGAAGGATTCTCGAACCCTTTTGCCACCTCCTTTGCCACCACCTTTGCCACGAGTAGCGAGGTCGTTTTTTTTTTCTCGAGCGTCCTCGTCCTCGCTTTGATACATCAGCTGGAACATCGCTCGGGCGAGCTGAAGGTGTTTCGAGTGCAAAAAGCACTGTGCATGCTTTTGCTTCTGTGTAATCGATCGTGACCGTGAGGGAAGAACGATGACGCGCAGCGAGCGTCGAATGATAAATAAAATAATAAACAAAGTGAAAGCGCGCCAAGTCGGTGGCGAGTGCCGAGCGTTCTGGATTCATTTTATGAAAAGGATTTTAGCTCCGTTTGACAGCAACTCATTGGGTGTCACCGTGAACTAATGCCGGAATCTAATGCCGGAAGCATAGAGGGTACGCATCCGAAAGCCACCCCAATCAAACAGCAGCCGGAAGTCAGATGGCGAGTGGCGAGTATTTGTTCTTCTGCACACGACGCGATAACCGGCCTCCGGGACGATGGTTCGGTGGGTATTTGTTTCTGTTCGAGTGCCAATGGATGAGTTTGTCTATGCTAAGCGAAACAAAACAATGTTTCCCTCACCGGTACCGGAGCGTCACGGAAATGGCGAGACGAATTTATCTTCCGTTTCCCGAAATCCTTGTTGCTGCAGGGCGGAAAGTCGCTAAAAATCGTTCGAACCGAACACAAAAAAAAAAAAACAGAAATGCCATCCGTCTGCACTGTATCCTGCATACGGGTTGCATGCGAGAAAGCGGGTTGAGATAATGACGAAAATCATATCCCTTTTTCCAGCTGCGTCGCAAAAGCTTCGGCACGGCGAAACGGACGAAAGAGTTATATCAGTTATTCGAGAAAATATAAATAATGCATGTCATTAATTTGATTGCGCCTGGGAGACTGGGTGCAGCGTTATATATTAGGGTTCGCTTCCATACCAGAGCAGTGTGCGACTTTCCGTCCCAGGCACGGACGCACAAGGGAGGTTTTGTTTTCGTCGAAAGATTCAGAGGCAAGATTAAGCTCGCAATAGAAGCGAAAACAGCGCGGTGGAGTTTTTCGTCGGCGAACTGCGAAGCTGGAGCTAATAAAATAAAAGTCAATTTATTGATGTGTTTCATTTGTTATGTGATATCTGCCGTTTGGATTCAGCTTCCACGAATTGTGGGGCGCAGTGTGTGTTAATTGAAAATCATCCATTGTGCAAGTAGATGCATCCAGCTGAGTGCACTTGCAGGATAAAACACATAGCAGTAACGAAGAAATTGAATTTCTCTGATTTTTGTTTTTAGATTTTTTATCATGTAAAATAAAATAAGCTGCTTAGAATTTTATTGCTATTTGGTAGGCAGTACAGATATTCGGTAAGATTGAGAAAAGTTTCATGGTAATTTTTTAAATGTATGAAGTAAAGTTTGAAATTTCTCATTCATACATAAGGAAACCTATAAACAGAGTCTTAAAATCCTTAATAAATGATTCTCTATCTATAATCTCGAGCCATGGGATGGATACTACCAAATTTTCTATCAAAATGTTGTACATAATCAATTCCCAAACAAATGCTTTAGAAAATTACTAGCGCTTATAGTAAACAATATTAAAAATCTCCACAAAATTTACCCCCAACAACTGTAGGGCAAACAAAAATCTTAAAAATGAGCAATTTTCGCTCCAAATAATGATTTATGCAAATCGTAAATAATAAGATAAAGTTAATTTTGTTACTATCATACAACACTGAAAAAGATTCTTGTTAATTATATAAATTAAAAGTGTATGATGATTTTTAACGAAAAATTTATAATTAATGGCGAGTAATTTCTCATCTGAAGTATTTTGCTGTTATAAGTACGAAACATCCCCTTTATTCAAACGTAATTTGCAAGGGAACATTTTATTTGTGTTTCTCGAATTAAAACATTCTTCTGGCAAGGGACAAAATCTCCGGTTTGTTTTTTTTCTGTTTATTTTACTTAATTATGCTACCGCATCCAACGTGGCACTCAGCAGAAGTAAAACAAACGCTTCTCGTTGCACATACAGGCGCGCATGTGACATTTTGTGATCTCCGAAACGGATTGCTACCTGCTAGTTGTTTCATCTTCCGTTGAGGAGCGTGTATCAGCTAAGTTGGCTACAAAGCTGTGGAAAAAGCGCCTTTTCTCGTAGGTGTAACTGGTGGAAAACACAAAGACAAAGCGTAGCAGAAGCTCTCCGGGGCAAAATCTCCAAGAAGCCTGAACACCAGCGGGAGGGGCGAGAGGTGCAGGCGCGAAAAAGTTTAACACATTCTGTGGCGCATGAAGGGAAAGCGTAAATGCAAGCAGTTTTTCGGAGGCCACCGGCAGTTTTGTTCACTTCCGCCCACTTTCGGGTGCGCGATAAGAAAGCGGAGGAGGGCAGTGCCGCTGCAACGCGAAACAGACAAAATGTTTCGTAATGTACGTAATTCGTGATTCTTTCGTAAGGTGGCACCTCAGCCCGATGCGTCAAAGAAGCCGGGCCTTTTTGATGTATTGTCGGTTCTAGAGCGTGTGTATGTGTCAGTGTGTGCCTTTCAAATCACCCCGGAGAGGGAGGGCGAACGTGAGGACGTGGAGTCGAATGTGACGACGAGCGCTCAAACTAGTGCAGCAACATAAATTACTTTTTCAACAAGATTTTTCAAGCCCGCCGTTAACAGACCCTGATCCAACCCGTGCAACCATTTTATTTGCCAAAGTCAGGTGCAAGCGTGAGGGAGTGGAAGGTGCGGGAAGAGGGACTGTGAAGAAAAGGTAACGTATGTCCTGTTTTTGGAGGGCTGGGCGGAAATTGAACAGGGTGCAAGTAGGGAAAGTTTGATGAATGACTGTACAGTTGCCGGGGAAAGTTTTGATGAAAAGTTTTTGTCAGTGACGCAGTACCAAAGCGCCATTCGTGTTGCGGAGGGTGGTGCGGGGGGTGGGTTCTATTACCATTGCCGGTGCCCGTTTGTTGTCATCTTCACGAATTTCCTAGCTTTTTTTTTGTATGCTCCACAGTTTCAGTTGTCCTTAGTTTGCTTCGCACGGGAGGAACCGTTTTGTTAACTTGAGGTTTCGCCCGCGAAGAATGTGTAGGAGCCGTAGCTTCCTTGTCGGTGTGCTCGCTGGAAAAAGTCTGCTCTACGGTGAACCGGAAGACCTAAAAAAGAAAAAGGCGTAAGATCAACAGAAGCCACTGGAAAATGAATATGTGGTGCCGGTAGGGAAGGTGAAGAAGCTAGAAAAGGAAAGCATTTGGAGAAACAATCGAGTCCTTCACAATATAATTAAAAGTTGAAATATTTAAACGAATGCAGAGGAGCAAAAGAGGCTCACCAAAGAGTGAAGCAAAATAGATACCATGGTAATGTCTATTCACATTCACTCCTTTCGTTTTATTTTTTCCGTCACCCATGCGCGTTGGCCTCCGATCTCCTTCAGGTCCACTCGGCTCAGCTCACTCGTTAGCTACATTTCTCTAAGCTTCATGTCGACCTGGTCACTGATGTGTTCCAGGGAAATGAGTTCGTTATGAAATGTCCCAGCAAAAGCAACCTTTCAGCTTTCAGGTTCTATGAAAAAGAATTTAAGCTTGCACTAGGGAACAGTGCGTGTATTTATAAAAATGATAAATTGCGTTCCAATGAGCTGGTAGAAATGTTACTAAACCAAGCAGAATGATTAGAATTTTTTAAAAAATCTGGATATTATTTTAAAAGAGCAGATGAAGAAACAATCAGACGGACATTTGATAATATATGTATAAGAAGTCTAGGTGTATCGTTTCAACAATCACGTATTATAAACATTCCGAAGCTGGTGGATTTGATAATAACTGCATTTAATTATGTTTAAGGGAATGCTATTCAACATGCATTAAATTGGTTCAAATGAATCAAAATAAATTGTTAAAAATTTCGTAACTACAATAAACGTCCCCATTGATGTCGTGTTATCGACGCCAACCGTGTTAGAGGAAAAGGACTGACCTGTTATGATAGTAAACATTGTTCGGATTTGTCGACGTCAAATCAAACAAATGCTATAACAATGACAAAACGCTAGAATCATGGCTATAACCTAAGCGGGGGTAAATGATGCACCAAAGTGCTTCCGCATTACTTTTGTTGAAACCATTTCATCGCAATGGGTTGTCAGTGCAATTATTGCTGCGGTGTGCAATTCTGTTTGATCGCGCTAATGTGTCGTAATGGTATTATCTTTTATTCGCTTTATACTATTTTTCCACCCTTCCATCACTCAGTCACTCTGTAATCGTGTATTAATTGACCATCGAAAATAAAATGTAAAAGGCAGAAAAAAAGTCACATAAGTGCGATGAGGTTGCGGTTGGGGAACGAATGATCGATAAAGTAATTTAATTGAACACATTTTATTAAACGGCGAGCATCGGTTGGTGGAATAACATTGAACAAATTGCAGCTAAAACATTAGTCAAAATTGTAGCAATACTATTTTTGATTTGTTACATACCATAGGGTCGAGTGAACGGTTTAAAACGAACATTTACTCGATGATAAACCAAACTGCTCAAAGTTCCCACTAGAATAAAATAATTGATTATAAAATGTGAAGTAAAATGGATGGATTATTTTTGCAAAAAAAACTACTTTTTACCAATGGTTCGACTATGTGCCATCGTAACTTTAAATAAAAGCGGTGAGTGGACCACTCGTGAAATATGAGCAAATTCAATTAGTCCTGCGGCTTAGCCGCTCTTCATGGTACTTTTTTGCACAAGCACTACGGCGAGGATGATGTTTGACACGTTGAATCCCTTGTTAAAATGGACAGAGAGACGAAAAAAAATATTTCTCATCACAATGTTATTAAATTACCGCTTACACTCGAGAAATTCAGTATCACGCTATTCAATACTGAATATGAAAACTAAGCCAAACAAAGCCGGAAGAACCCGCGGGCATTTAAAATTAACACAAGTTTTTTGTTGGAAGCAATTATTTTGTGTTCGTTAATAACTAAGCTGATGAAACGTGTTACTGAAGATTTACTAACTACTTATTGTTTTAAGTCTAATTGGAGCCATCATCTGCTCTTTAGTTGAATTGATTTGTTGAACAATCTAGTGTTCAAGAGTGAGTATTTAGTAGGAGCTTTATTATTAAGCCACCTTTCCAGAAAGTGTAAAATAACTTTCCAAGATAAAAAGCACTATACTGCAAAAGAAAAAAAACACTTTGTGTTCTCTAATGAAATAAAAGGTCGGTCCAATAAACAAAAAACAAGCTAGGCTTTTAGCTCTTAAAAGCTTTCGTCCACCGCTAATAAACTTCGCCACGGTCATCCGCACCAGCTGATGATGAACGAATACGGAACAGGGTGGAAATCTGCAACCAATTCATTCTTATGCGTACCAAATGGAGCGAGTTACCAGTTGGTAGCATTTTCCATCCCGTGGGAGGAAAATGATAGAAACTTTGGGATGAAAAAGTTGGCAGTAACATTGACCTGGGCTGGACTAGGTTTCCACGAGCTAGTGGCGTCCTAAATAAAAGCATAATTTCTCATCGATAGCGTTCCAATTGACGGTAATATAAGGAATGTTTGCGCTTTGCACATTTTAGGAGCATGCCGCATGAAATCGCCATAATGCTGACCCCGGTCCCGAATCGTTCCCGCGGGAAGAGTAATGCCATGTTCCGCTGCAAAGTGGCCGAGAAGAACCATGGGCGAAGAACGCCCGTGCAAGTTTTATGTTTCGGGCGCAAGTTTGTTGCGCGCGACAATCTAGTGTGTTTATCTTTTGTTGAAAATATTATGACAGAAATTAATTATGTTGCTTTCATGAGTTGGTCCGTGTGAAGTTCGCTGGTGTAATGTCGGGCTGCGGGGTTGACCGTTTTCCCGGTTTCCGGCTAGTGGCCGGGTGCTGGCACGAGAAATGGCGCGTGGCGCAAAGGCAAACTTTACCGAAAGTCCGACAATTTTTCAACAGATAATGCGCAACGGTGAAGGTAAGCGTACGGTGCTGGTGGTGGTGCCTTTTACAGGTTTCTATTTTTTCTCGGACCCATAACTGCCGAGACATGGGACAGCGGTAGGGCAATAAAATAATAGAAGAGCACTTGGTTTGTGTCATCCGCTTTGAAACTTGCCGTTTGAGGTTGCGGGAGGTTGTGAGATAATTTATGCATCATAAATGCATCATCGTCCGGGAGTTGTGGCGCGCACGGGTGCGTTTGGTTATACCGAAACTCAGCCCGCACCGTACCGAGCAGGTCCTTTTGCATGTTTTCACGCCCGTGGGTAAGATTTAGGAGCGAAGCAACTTTTCCGGAGCGGTCGCTTGTGCTAGTGATGGTTTTTGGAAGGTTCCGAAATTCTTCCACGACGATGCGGGATTTGAATGTGGGATCCCTGAAAGGATAGCGAGCGACAGTTTGGCTAATTTTTCGGGATCAACTTAAATGAATGTTGTGTCCTGACAGTAAAAGACATTTTCCAGTGGAGGATATTGTTGTTCGCGTTGGTAAGTCGGGATTTTTTGTAAATCTTTGCAACTATTTATTTATTTATGACAAATTAAATTTGTTCAATCATTCTCGTATTAATGAAATATCAAATGAAATATTTGTGCAACGGGTCAACCGTTTGTCGTCTTTTCAGTTTCTTCAGCAGTGTGTAGTGCACATAACAGCACCATGCACTTAATGCTGGAGCATTTGTTCAAAATTGTGATTAATGTTTGTGATTAAAATTTGCTCAGCTATCGTTAAAATGTTAAACTTCTTTCACAATATAAGTGAAATAAACATTTTTTTTGATAATATGTGTTTTCAAACGAAACTTTTAAGTACACTCAAGCTAAGCATAATTGTAAAGCAAATAAAAATAAAAAAATAAAAAATTTGCAAATTTGGCTTTATACACGTTTCAAAATCGGATTAAAGACTAGGCGCCTCCATTTATTTTTTTGTTTTTTTTAGCTTAAGAATATTGATATTTAATGTAACTATTATATTATAGTAGTGAACTTTGAAAATTTAAAACAAGCCACTGAAAATTTAACGATCATAGCATTTGTCATATGTACGTAATGCTTTTGAAAATGCTCTCAGCACTAAGCTCAACAAACAATTTAAAACTACTCCGTCAAACGATGTGAAGTATTTTTTTTACGATATCACGTTTTCATTTATAAAAGATTATCCTTTACTTCACCGCTGCTCTTTAAATGGTCCTTCCGTGAAGAGCGGATGTAATCGTAAAAGCACACTTCCGCTGCAGTCGGACTAATTGTTTAAGCGATCCTCTTATGATGTTTGTAATGCAGTTCGCTGCCCACAAATGGGATCTGGGCCGCACATTAACGAGCAGTTGAAGCGAGCATCATGAAGGAAATGGAACCGAGCTGCAGAATGGGACATACACACATACCCAAACACGGCCACACTCTACTTAAGAGGCATTAAATTATAAGGCGAACGTTTGGGCTCCGGTCGGCATGGACGGGATATTCATCCCTTGTGCCACGAACGAGCTAATCAAATTGTCAAAAGCCTTTTTGTAAAATGGTCCACTTGGGGAAGGGTGGAGGAGGGCAGGGGCGGGATATGGTACATGGAAAATGGTACGGTGTGTCGGTGTGTGCCATCTTGCTAAAGGTACGAACGAAACGAGCTGCTCATCTTGAGTCCATTGCGAAGACCTCGCACGATCGATCGGCTACGAGAGCCTTTTAAAAGGATTACAGTGAACTAATTCCTAAAACTGGCTGCATGAGAGTCAAATGGTGGAAGGCACCATGGGCCCACGGGCTCGGATGCGCAATGAGAGCGTAAGTTATATTTATGCGAATGCGTTATTTATTCACCCAACCGGACCGGACGGACCGACGCGCTCGCTTTTGGTCTCGGTTTTTTTTCTTTCTTCGGAGCACGGGTGCCGAGAAAAACCTCGCACGCAGGCACGGTCGCTGACCGGAAGGAAGCATTAGTGTGTTGGAAATGTCCTTTCCGAGTAGGACCGAAAAAGAAAAACAAACCAGCTTCGATGCTTGACCGGTGGAAACCGTAAGCCAGTCAGTCGGCATCGGCCACGTGGTTTGCGTTTGCGTTTTCAGGCGCACATCGATGATGATCTGGATGCATCGGAAGCAGCGGAAAAACAAGCCCCACAACGACGCTGGCTTTTAGGCTTGTCTTTGGCGGACCGGAAAAGCTCCTTTTAAATCATCGGCAATACCGATTTCGGGTCCAAACCGCTGGTGGTAGCGTTGGCAGGATGCCCTGACCGAATCCCGGAATCCCGCCAAAGGGAGTCAACAAACAGACCGCAGCGAAGAACGGTTCGTCCCAAAAACATGGCCCGTTCATTGGTAGCCGGTGGAAGGAGTGACATGAAAAAAGAAGAAAAACCTCCGAACGGAAAAGACACATGAAATCGAACACATTTTCCTCCGGCGGCGGCGGCGACGTCGTCCGTTAGCCTGCGGTTTGGCAGCCAATGTTTTTCCTCGCACGAAGGCATCAGCGGTAGCGAAGGATCGATGAGTTTGAAGTTGTCTGTTGTGGTCCACCAGTGTCCCCACAGCCGGTACCGTTTTACGGCAGCTTCTTCGCTGCGGACCCATTTTTGCTCGGGGGAATTTCGGGGAAAATTTTCGAATTGCTAATGAGTATTAGCATTTCAAAGCGCTACTGCGAACCGTTGCGCTATTTGTCTTTGTTAGCAAGGGTTTTTAATTTTTGATCTTGCTTGTCGTCGGTCGAGCGCGGGTAGAAGGGTGTGTCTGTGTGATCGGGTTTTTTTGTGGTCGATGGTTTTGCAGCAGGTTTTGAAGTGGGATTAAAGATTAGTGTGTTGTTTTTGTTCACTTCGGAGAAGTGTATCTTTGTTTCCAATTTAACTGCAAACGGAGAACTTTATTACTAAAGAAATAACCGAACAGTGCAGAGCAGTTCGGTTAGGAGGGGAAATTCGATTAAAACCTCACTCATTTTTATGTAAAATTAAAAACAAAAAATCAATATTTCGTCAATCTAATATTTAGTTTTGGTTTTGATTGAAAAATGATTAGGAAATTAGGATTAAAATTTTATTTCATAAGTTTTTGTTTTATAAAAGTTATTTATTTGTTGGATTTCATACTGGGTTAAGGCTAATCGAAAGACGAATAAAACGAAGATCGTTGATTCCCTGATGAATCAACAAAATTAAGGATATCATACCGCCACGTAGCAAAGGCAAAAGCTATTTTTTCGCAATACTCTTTGCCTGAAAAAAGGCTGGTTTTGTGATGCTTTTAACGATTATTATGAGCGAATTCGGGCATTGGGCACAGTATATTATTTTCCGCACATTAAACACAAATTTCCATAACATTGTATTTATTTTACAGGAAATATTCAGTTGCTTTTACTATCCAGAAAATAGTAACCAACCAATCCAGCGCGAACTTTACAACTAACAATGCAGTTATTATTCACCATTCGCTAAATACTCGAGCGTGATAATTCAATTCCCGGTACAACACCACAATTTCCAGCAGCTTTGCCGAGCTTTGCCGCTAACTGTTTGTTGCGGTTTTTGCCATCTCATCGGTATGGTGAGGGAATCACGTTGCCTCCAACAACGAATACGCACTTGACGGGTCAATTCGGTGGCTCGCTTCAGCGGGAACGAGCCGGAGCACAATGTTTTAGCCGCATCATCATTGACAGCGTGCGTGCGGATAAGCTAATGAAGCTGGCAGGCGGTGGGAAATCTTGCATCGCTGGGATTGTTTTTTGTTAGTTTCCCGGGAAACACTGCTTGATTCGAGCAAATCACGGGATCGGTTGGAGTTGTTCTCCTCATTAGTGTGCACGAGGGAGAATGGGTGGAGGGGTGGGAGGTTTGGGGTATAAGGATGTAATGGAAAGTTAATCGAACGCTTTAAGCACGGTGTGGAAGCGTTTTTTGTTCATGCTTTCAACGAACGCAAAAGTTGGTTGTTTGCCGAACGACATCGAGCGTAATTTGAAAATATTTGTTAAACAAAACACAGGCGTTCGAAAATCTTTAATTGTTACCATGGAATAGAAGCATGAAGTAAGTGAGTTTCATTACAACGGAAATAAATGACTCACCGTGCATCCAAACAATACTATTAGGCAAAGTAAACTATACAAAGCCAGTTCATATCAATCATATCAGTTCATAGAGAAAAACAGATCTGGTTGATTTGTTGAAGTTAGTGAGGTTAGTTAGTATTTGTTGTACCGAAACGGAGATAAAGGAATTGAGAGTCGTTGCATTAAATTTAATACTAAATGACCACATGGCAAATCAGTAATCGTTGTGTGCTTAGTAAAAAGCATTCAATGTAGATTAGCAAAGCAAACACTACTGAAAAATTTGCTTCATCAGAATGAAACGTCGATGGACGAAATGGAAAATATATTTTCGAACAAATTCACTGCCCATCAATTCGGTGGAAAAGAAAAAGGGGGAGAAAAAAAATCATCAACCAGAAACCAACGATAGCGACCGACAAAGATGAAGGATGATAATGATGTTGCGGATTTGCGTACAAATCAGGGCGAAATGTAAATGTCTTATGAATTAATGATGTTTCTTTGGCATGTTTTCCCCACCACTAGCCAAATTTGGTTTGCGTTTGTCGTGTTTCGTCTGCAGTGTCTACCACAAACGTGCTTCAGCTGCCTCCGCGGAACAATACGAGGACAAAATGGGCGAATGATTTGTGGGCACTGTGGGCTTGGGGACCGTTTGTGGAAGTAGAAGCGTTGCAAGTGAAAGTAGCGATCAATTTAACGTGCCAAATCCATCTAGATCCATGTTGTAAAATTTTAGATAAAAAAATCGATTATTCTTTGTACTTCGCTTATTCGTTCAGCGCGTTTCATTTGAATTTTTATTTTCCCAACCAACCCGACGAAACCATTTGAAAATTTCAGGAACTATTTCCTGGCGAGTTTAAGATTTTTTAAAAACAAATTCTATCCCAACCACAATCTTGTGCAGACGGGTTAGATGAAAGCATTTCGTAGCATTAAAAAAGCTGTTACGATGGCTACAACCGTCTGATCCGTTGTCGTCACTCTCACCGGGGACCTTCCGAAAAGCGTGCTCCAAATGGAGACCCACAATCAATCAACCATATCTACGATGATCGACCGATTGCTTGATTTGTTTCCCGGAACCTCCCAGCAAAGGCTTTAAAACATGGGCATGATGGGTGGTGAAGAGAAACGGAAGGGCTCGAATGGCGTTTGAGACGATCGGCTTGGTGGGGCCGGTGAGGAATACTGTTCCCGGAACGAAGGGTTAAGATATTCTGCAATCGTGAACGAGTGTATGTGTGTGTGTGTGTGTGTTTGCTGGTGAGTGACCCTTGGTGGAAAAGGGATTTTCCGGTGGGTGAGCCTTACCCATGGTTCGCACTAATCATCGTGCTCAAGTGCCTGTCAATGAGGATACAGTTTCAAATCAGCCAGCATCCCGGAACCCACCGGTGGTGGTTGGATGGTTGGAGGGACAGGCGCGTGGAAAAGGAATTTTGGGTTTTGGGTCGATTCCCCGAATGGGTGCGCCCATAAGTGACAGAACCGGTAGGAGAGGAAGAGGGCGATGGAAAGGTAAGGGTTAAAAATATTGGTGAAAAGAAAATGATTCTGCCAACGACGGTGAAACTACTATCGGGTAATCCGTCAGTACAGTTATATTTCCCGGCGGATTGGAATGCTGCCTCCTTTTTTCATCTATACGTGACGTCGTTGTTTCGGCTCAGTGCCCTTCCCGGCTGGAAGGACACACTGACTGCTCATTTGAGCAAATCGTTCGACAAACTCGGTGAAAGTAAGTACACGCATACGTAATGAACATGTATCCTTTGCGTATCCTGACCAATTTTCGCCCCAGCAAGGAGAATCCGCCTGTAAGTGGAATTAGTTGGCCCCATTCCGGTCAGATTCGTGAATCATCACATGACTTTTATCGCAACTCAGATAGACTCCGTGGTTTCGGTCTTGAGGGAAGCAAAGCTAACGGGTGGTTTGGATTTGTAATCAATCGATTCTGGATAATTCGCACCCTTTGGCGCTTTTCCGGGGGGCAAGTAACCACCCCAAGTTGGGATTTTGTGCAATCGCGATATTGATTTCGATTAAGATAGCGTCATGGTTGGGGGATTGTGAGTGTGTTAGTGTGTTGTAGACGCGTTTTTCATATCAACCCTCCGTGTGTAGCGTCAAGCAGTGGAGCGGTTCGTATTAACTTTGGGGCCGTATGTGTAACGATAATGGTAATTAAATACGAGCTAAACTTTCGTGCGGCAGACTTCGAACATGTCGGATGCAGAACGTCTCGAACGTCTTTACCGACTCCTGTTCGATAACCCAGAAAACCTTCGTGTTTACCCTGCCACAGGTACCGCCGGGGCAAACGATTCACTTTAAGATGTGTTCTTTGTTTTCTTTTCGATGGGGTTGGCCATGTCAGTGTGTGTATTTGTGGTGCTTAGCACCATTATCGATTATGTGCTCCGAGGAAGACATCGTTAGTACATGTATGCGATGTTTTATGCTGTCGTTTTATCCACAATTTGGTGAAAAAGTTTGTAGAAAAAATGCTAATATTGATGTAAAAGGAAAGTATTAATGTTAACATTAAAAGTTATTGTCATTGGATAGCAGAAAATGGCAATATTTTGGGTTTTATTGTAGTTCTTATATGCGTGATTCATTCGTGACAGTATATTAATAAAATGGATAACAAATATTCAAGTTTTTTTCAGTAATCTAAAATTTTAACATTTTACTGTTTGTTTATCAATGTATATTATTTAAAACTTGATTCAATTCGATATAAAATCCTCCAACACATGGGTATCTAAGTAATTTATTCATACTTTTATTTAGTTTCCATGGCTGCTATGGTTTTAATGTTCTTTTGGGAGGGACATACAACTAGGAACCCTTGCAACCGTGGCACTCAAATGAGGCAGCTATAGTAATAAGTATTTTTTTTATCCTCCCTGTGGTTTGTTCAACCATGTTCTGTTAAAAAAAAAGCTATGGACGTAAAAACTGCGAGCCACTGACTGAGATTTTGTCATAAAGCCGAGCAACGTTCAGCTCATTCCGGTAGCATCCCGCTGTTCCCGCATAGTAACGGGTCGCCACTGAAACGGAGTCGCTCGCGTATTAACTTTTTATTGTTTTTTTTTGTTCTACGTTCACTCGTTCTCCCTCACGCGCAAGGGATAGTGAAGTTTGCGTAGAGAAGCCCTTGGCGCGAAGGCGTGGAGCGAAAGGAACGCAGACGCAAACAATTAATCACCGTCGGTGCGAAACGGAAGTTCCGGTTTCCGTAGGAAATGAATCTTTCACCTCATCCCTCCCTCCTGACCGAACCCCAAAACCCTTCGTCTCACTTCTATGTGTGTGTGTGTGTATGTGGAGTTCGTCCAGCTGTGGCGTTCATTTATGATGTCCAACATTTATTTTCGACTAACCGCTTACACTTACACGTTTTTCCTCCCGCCTACCGTCACCGCACCGCACGGCCGTTGCGTATCCTTGGGCTGCTGTCTTATCCTTCCTGTGCCCGGCGCCGTACCATGCCAACCACATGGTGAGCAGGCAACGGAGTGGAAATTATCCTAACTGAAACGTTCGTCCTGCTCGTTCGTCCTGCTGCTTCCAGCGGGATGCCGCAAGGAAGCGATCCCGTGGTGCGTGTGTCCGAGCGGGGCTTACCGCTTCTAGCATGCTCATTCGATTTGGCATGGCGAATAATTACGGACGAAGCTGTTGTACGCCACTTCCCGTGCCAGTGATGAACTGTGCTGTAGGAAGCAGAATGGAATGGGAACGTTTTCTGAAGCTGCTCGAGAAGCTGCATTGCTAGCGAAGGATGGATTTCGTTAGGCACGAAACATTTAGCCAAAAAAAATAAAAATATTTTTCATCATTTATGAGTGTACGTTTTCCCCTTCATAAACCGGATCCACTTTAGTGTAAACATTATTTAAGAGTTGTACTCATTATACCATCATTGTTCAGCAACAACAAACGAAACAAATCACTCGGGTTCTCGGAATACAAATCGCTATCGGCTTCGATTCTGGCACCGAAGTCAAGAGTCATTTTCAGGCACTAATGCAGTGCCTTCTTGCCCGGGGAGTTCCCACCCACTGAGCCGTTGGTCGGCCACCCTGTTGTCTAATTTATCTCATTCTTTGCGTCCGAGGTCGGCTCACTTTCGAGCGTAATTTTCGAAGAAAATTGTTGGAGGCCTCGTGTTTTGGAAGCCGATGATGACCACATCCGGTCGGTGTGAGTGACCCAACTCACCTCCCCCTAGCCTCCCCCTCCAGGCAGGAGTCACGGGAAGCAAGGGGTGTATACATTCCTTTGTCGATGTTCCGTGTTTTAGTGATGTCTATTTTGTTAGCTCTTCCTGCCGCTTATCTCAAACACACTCTTTCTTTTCGCTCTACCGCACTCTTTCGTTCGTTGTTTAGCGCCAGCGACAGGAGCAGCACTATTCGTCTTCGTCTTTGACTTCAAGCTGTGCAGCGCACATGTTACGTTGCAAATATGGCCGTATAGGTCATTGTGTGCTCAGTTTGCTTTCTTCCAGCAGCAAAGCCTCACTGTGGGGCATTTATTATAAATGAGCAATTTATATCATTTAGCGGGTACGGGTGTCAGGGTGGTACGGGGTGCGGGGCGGGAACCGGAAAGTCGGGCCACAGCGAGACCTACTGGCTGCTGCTGCTGGTCACTTAATACACTTTTGTTATCGCTGTGGAGACAGCTTGAGCGGTTATCATGTGCGTAGAGCAAGTGTTCCTGCAGCTTTTTGGATTCGTTTCCAATTATATCCAACGATCTGTCGGACCGTACAGAAAGAGGCATCTGGGGTTTTTTTTTGTTGTTGGGAAAATGAGGAAGGCTGAACACTCCATGGCGTGGGGCTTTCGTTGCTTTCCAGCATACAGTGCCGCCTGTCTAAGTTTCTGTTTGTTCTGCTTACGTGTGGATGTATTTGTTGAGGTTTTTCTCTTATTTCAGGGAGTGTGTTTTTTTATCATTGTATTTTCACATTATTTTTTGTGTGCGTACCTACAGCGAGATTCCCAATGGAGGCGCCCGGTGGTTGACCGTTTCTGGCAGGGTTGCTATAGAGTGGATTCATTTCATTATACTTTGATAGCAAACCGAGAAGCAGCGGGATAATTTTATATTTCTATTGGAGTGCGAATGTTTTGTTTGATATTGTGAAGCCGGGTGATAAACGCGAAACAACGGTTTTGCTTTAGGGGAAAAATTGAAAAAATTATCAAAGAAGGTGAAAGTTGTGATATCTATCACAATTATCAAAATTTGATTTTGATATAGATATATAAACAAACAGCATTTTGCATCCTATATATATGACAAATGTGTATTGCATTCTGGATCAAATGTGCTAGTTTTTAATTTTTTATTTAGCATTCGGTAATTATTTGGTATTTGGCGTCTCCATCCTTTTTACTAATTAGGACAAAATCGGAAAATCGGTCCGGCCAAATCTTGCAGGGCAAAAGTGTCAATCAATAATCAAGATTAGTGACGAATTAGTTCTTACCGTAATTTTGATAAATTGAAAAATCAAGCTCAACAAACCCGGTGTCCGAATGGTTCGTTTTTAAAATGAAGTTTATAACTTTTCTGCTGCAAGAAACTCTTTGCGGATTTAATATGGTGTTTTCGGTTGTATTCTTTGTGTGATCTTGTGATGTTTATTACAATTTCTCACAAACACAACAGATTTTTTGTTTGAATGGTTCAACACAAGTATTCATTCTGAATGAAATTGTTAAAATAAATTTATTTGGCCTACATTTTAGTGCTGATGGATGAATTGTTGTAAGGATAAGCTTATAGCGACTGAAGGAACTCAATTACATGCCTACCTGAGCCTACAATCTCACATTGAAAATGGTAAATGCATGTTACGCAGCCCTTATGATTTCTCTTACTCAAATCCGTAAATCGTTTGAAATGTTTTGAATTTCCATCTGGCCGTCGCTTTCCGAAAATGATTGGGACATGTTACGACACACGGGCCGCATCACTAGCGAATCGGCTTTTGAGTTTGGGTTGAAGGACTTTAGCCTGTTCCGGAGCATTCTCGAGCTGATCGAAATGTAGGTTATGTTGGCGGAAGAATTGCTCAAGTGTTCAAGAGTCGAGAGTCAAATGGGCGTTGCATATTCCGGGATTCCGGGTGGGATGGGATGTTGTCTTCCTGGTACATATAAATTCATATCCTCTTTCTCTCTCTCGCTCTCCCTCTACGTGAGACAAAATTGGCGGCTCGTGCCGCGGAATCAGTCGCAGTGCTTGCCCGAAGTGGGTGTGTGGCAGGCTCGGTTTCATGACGTGCTCTTTTACTTTCGTACTCACTGCTTCCCCATCCCTGACTCGCTCGAAGTCCTCCAAACGGAAGGGGCCAAGAAAGAAGGGCACGGTCGGAGGATGTCGGATTACGGTAAAACCCACGGCGATGCTACGGCGAACGAGACGCAAGCGTACCGCAAGAATCTCCGGGAAAAGGATGTCAAGTGACTGAGATATGTACATATGTGTACGTGTGTGCGAGAGCGTGCGGCGCTCTTTTTATGCTACAAATCTGCCGAGCATTATAAATATTTATAGGCAAGCGTCTCCAACCCTTCCCCGCAAACCGCCCTTCCCAGATCCCAGAATTGGTGCGACTGCTCGTAAAGGATCGTTGCCAACGGCTAGAGGAAACGGCGCGAAAGAGGAGCACTTTTGCTGGCAATCCGTACAAATAACATAATATATATTCAGATAATGCGGAATAATATCGCGTTTCGGGAAAATTTCATCTGCCGGTTGGTTTTGCGTGTGTAGGAACACCATTCGCTCGCTTTCAATTGCTCGCTGCCGATGCTGCTGCCGGCAGTGCCACAATACTCCACCGCCCAATCCAATACACCGCGGTTGCTATTTGTTGCACTTTGTTTGCATTGGCAAAATTGAGAATTCGAGCAAATGTTTGCGCGCCGTCTTGAGCGGTGGGTGGGGCGGTGGCGGCGGCAGGTTTCCCACGCGCCGGAGTAGTGTTGTCGCTGTTTGTGCCGGCCGCCTTTATTGTTTCTTGCCATCGTGCGCGAATTTTTGGTGTCCGTGGTGTATAATGGCGGCAGTTCGGATGTTTGCTTCCACCGGAAGCCTTTGTGTGCCGATTGCCTGGTTCAATTGCTTGGAGCAACACGGGCGCGCATGATTCAGTATTTTAGAATTCGTTTCGAAGACGGGTTTAACATTTTCCTCATCCAAACAGCAATAACGAACGAAATTGTTCCGTAAAAGGTAAAGAAATCATTGGAAATCATGTTGATTTATTTATTACTAACTTGATGTCTTTTAGTATATTGTCTTTCATACAACGGAATAAATCTTCCAACATTAAACGAACAAACAAGAGGATTCAGAAATTGATTTAAAAACATATTTCGAATCTACTTTCCCCAGCTTTTGCGCCCTTGCAATGCAATCGAGGTAAATTTTGAAGCATGACATAATGCTCATTGAATGTGAAAATTGATTATGCATTTTAAAATGTTCCTCCGTTTAAATTACTGTCTGCTACCATGCGTTCTACCTCTGATTACACCGGCTGCAATCCCTGTCTGCTAGACGCTGGGCTACGTATGAGCTTGCGTTGTGTGTATCGAAGCTCCCAGCCAGCAATAGGCCGATAACGTAAGCTTATGCGGATGCAAAAAAGCAACTGTTTTCCTATTATTTTCCCGCCGTGCGTACGACAAAACTCATCACAGCAGACGCAGGGGAAGCTGACCACTGAGGCGGGCGGTAGTTGGGTTGACCAGTGTTGTCGTTTTCCATGCATAACCAATGTTGCTGTAAAATGGAAAACAAATAAGGCAGCAATGATTTGTATTCCATTTTCCGAAATCGTGCTTGATTACGGGTGAACAGTTATCGGTCGTCGCTTCCGGCTCGGCTTTCGTCTGGATGGGTTAGTTGGAGGAGATTCTCTTTCCTTACGAAGAGAACACACATGTGGCATTGTTTATGGAATGCAGTTAGTGTCGTAGTGTTTCGGTCGCAGTGACGCTGTAGATGATGTTAAAATAGTTTAGGGGATTTAAATGGCTCTAAAAATGCGACAGTCAAACCAACTAAAACAGATGCATATTCTTTACAACCAATTACCATTACAATCGATTGCAGATGCTGAGGTGTATGGAGTTTTTTTTTATCAGCGTTCCCTCGCTGCCCTACTTCCACTCCTACACAACAAACGGTTCCAGCGACGGATAATCGAAATGCAATGAAGATTTGTCTGCCAGGCTAGAAGCAAAACGAAAGACCACTAGAGACCGCCAAGCATCAAAGAGGCTCTCCGACTGCTGGAAGTCTTCGCATGATACGTCGACTACCGGTGATGAATATTTATTCTCTCGTTCATCTGGAATTCAAAACTCATGCCCATCGCCACTGGGTTCGATTTTTTTTCACAGTTTCTTGGGCAGCAAATAAAGGCACAGACACACGGGGAAAAAGAAGAAGAAATTTACGACTTGTAAACGAAGCGGGACGAAATTGGCTCGCAAAAGCATGAGCCACTGTGTTCGGTCGTCTACACTCGGAGCTCGGGCATGTCGTTCTCACCGGCTGCTGCAGGTGAGTTTTCGAATGCTCGATGCGATGTGAATGCATAAATTCAGGAAAAAGTAATGGACTCGGCGGTAGGTTCGTTCATATTTATAACAACATTATTCGCTACGCCAGGCAAGCAGCGCAACATGTTGCTTGCGGATGGGCGGAAGCTTCATTAGCACTACGGCTCACGGGCAGGTGCCAGACGGGGGTTTTTTTTTAGTCAACTAATGATATGTCACATTTTAATGAAAGCAAAACTAGAGAAATGTAATACCGGGTAATGAAGGATTTTTTTTCCTTCATGTGAGCATGTGTTGTGTTATTTCACACGATTTTTATAGCAAGGGATACTTCGCTTTCTTTCATGAAATAAATTCCCGATAGGATGAAATCTTTCAGTACGTTTCAAATTTCGACATTGAACAGAACAGGATCACAAAATTAAGTCATGAAAACAGATTATAGTTACAATCTTGCAATAAAAAAGTGTTTACCGGCACTTTTAATCACTCGTATCATCATCAAGAGGTGCTTCAGAGATGCTTTTGATAGTACTAAAAAATGTGAAGCAAAATTTTTTCAGCATATCAAAGTGCTTACACATAAATTATTGCTCTTTTTCCGGTTTTTTTCTAATTCTATCATTCTTTCTTTTTGTCGTAAGCGTGTACTCTTTGTTGAAGAGGGTGGGTATGTTGTAAATAAAATAGATGCATTCATGTATTCCTCACTGCTGTGTTTCATACACAGTATGGGAAGTTCTTCGCACATATAATCTTGAAGCATTCCGAATTCGGAACGAGACGCTCGGAAAAATGGCTATCCACGTCCCGCAAGCTACCGGACCACACCTCGATGGCCAAGTCAAGCGTATATTATCCGAACAACCGGCAAGATCAGCGATCGCTGGTGGTGGTGGTGGTGATGGTGAAGGAAGCCAATGTCCTTGTCGGAGCGAAAATTCACCATGTAAACGAATCCGACATCGCCTTCCGTCACATCGTCATTGCAAAGGGCGCACGGGCACTACAAAACACTACACCGAAAAACGTGAAACACTTCTCGGGGGCTGGTGTGAAATAATACATGGTGCAATATCTGCTGCACCGAGCGAATCTTCGCGATGAAATTAAATTCTTCTCACGTTCGAGCAGCAGCAGCAGCAGCCCGGTGGTGGCCACTGCCGCTGTCACACGTTTATTCGATTTTCCAGCTCCGCCCGAAAGACAGTGAGGGTTATTTTTGTGCACTGTGCACCGAAAAAGTCGCTGCGTTCTGTTTTTGACGGGTGTTGGATGTGTGGGTTGCTTGGATTTTTCGTAAGCTTGTTGCTTACTCGGTTGGTTGCGTGCGGAGCTTTTTTTCGCCTTTGAGTCAATATCCATCTTTAGCACCAGCTGGGGCAAGTGGATAACACCCAGAAAAAGATATAGACCGCATCCATTCAACTTAGTTTTTTTATATTTTCCCATCCTCCTTTCCCTTCCCCATAGGCTATTGTTCGTGTACCAATTTATCAGTGCCGGTTTTCTCCACCAGCCTACCGGGACGGTGTGAAGATTGCTTTGTGTTAGAAAATAACGTGCACTGCCAATTTCATGAAGTGATAGTGTTTATTTTAGAGATCTTACTCCTCTTTGTGCGCTTTTATTTGAGAGGATTAGCGAATGGTAAAGGAAAGGGAAAGGGAAGTTTTTGAAGGAAAAATGAGAGATACTAAATCCGTGACGTATTATGTTCAGTAGAGTGGTGATTGTAACAGGATGCGATTTGTTAAGCTTAAATCGTAGTTTTGCTGAAAAAAGAATGTCATGTTCACAGTACTTATTTGTAATCTATGACTTCAATTTGATTTTTTATTTGTTTTAACAAGTTTTTAGAGTTATTATAAATTCTTGAACGTTTCTTTTACATGGCAGACATATGTAAAAATCTATAAAAAATGCAGTAAACTGCATATAGTAATTATTTTTTAAATATATTAACGGTTTACGTTGAGGAAAGCGGAAAAACGCTTTAAGAAAACACGCAAAGTAAAGGTTTAGCGCTCTTACCATCCAAACAAGGCTTTTAGACGAAGTTCTTACAGACACAATTCAATTTGGTAAACCATTAAGCAAAGTAGTAGAAGCAAAACAATTAAATCATTAAGAAAAAGATGACCAAGGATTGACCAATGATGGAAATCCCATCAATAAGATGAATCTTCTCAATTTAAATGTAATTTTCCATTACACATTGATTGATTTTACGAATGCTTTTAGGTACATGATATCATTAGAATACATAAAGAATTTATACCAAGTTTTGCACTGAAAAATACGGTATACTTTGTTTTATTACAGTGACAGTTTTTTGATAAAGTAATAGTTGTACGAATATCTTGCCCAATGTATAATAGTATAAATTTCAATTGCCCATGTTGCATGCCCAATTGAAATTTATACTATTTCAATATTGCTCCAAGTTAGGAGACAAGTTAGGTTATTCCATTTGCAAAAATGGCACGAACTTCGTAGCTCATCTTTAGCTTCGTTCATCAAACGCAAACTATAAAAGAACGGAAAAGTTTGCCCCGGTCGGGTGGATGATTGGTGCTTAAAAGTTGTTGATTACATTTGCTTGCTAACGTTTTTTTTTTTGTGTAGAAGCACTTTTAACTACAGGCGCACAGTATGAACGAACACAAGGTTCACCGACAGTAGTGTAAGTGCCATCAATTCAGCTAGTTACTTTCAAAAGAATGGGTGACATTTTTTCCTTTATTTAATTTAAGACTAGAGAAGCCCGCTCGAGCATGAAAGAATAACCACAGTGCGAAAGAGATGATAGTGCGGCGATGGCTGCAGGAACATTTTCATTCGTCGGCTCATTCAATTTTCCTCAAATTGCAGCATTAGCCACCATAAAAGGGTTTCGTTGGGGAGGGTCTCAAACAGCTTTGATGAAAGCTTAATTTAAATGAAAATAATTCTTCCTTAACGAAGCACTCACTGCACCAGCAAGCGGCCTAGCAAATGCGTATTGCAATGAGAGTAATTCGATCTGCCCGAACGGCAGAGGACGGTAAAGGCACAGGCACACGAATCGCTACCTCGCTGCATAAGGCAATGGATTATTGATTGCATTAAATTCGCATCCGAGCTGCTGCATGAGGAAAACGCACCGGTTTTTCCACTGTTGGAGGCAGCATGCATCATCGCTCGACGATTGCTGGCACTGACGACGACAACGTGTGCGAGAATAGTGATATTTTTAATTTAAATTTCTTTACCATTGCTGAGTGTCTTATCCTTCATCGGTTCCGGATTATTTCATTCGCAGCGAACAAAGAGTCTTCTCAGCGATAAGTCAGCTGAAGCTGGTGATTGAGTTAAATGAATGGGAAGTAAATCAGCCGAGACCAGGGGATGGCAAATAAAAAAAGGAATGCAACGCTTCATCGATCAAACTATGGAAAGTGTGAGTTAGAAGTAAAATCCAGCCGTACTTGCGCGGACTCCCCGGTTGATGTCGCCAGCAAAATTAAAAGAGAAAGTCAAGGAAGAAAAGGAGGAGTAAAAAAGGGAAGCAAAAATCTCATTTATCTCTTTCCTAAGATGAACGGTTTGTCCCAGGCAAGAAATTCCTCCGCTGCACGGTTCGATTTACGAATGAGAAAATAAAATCAAAACAGAAGAAACTTAATTAACAGCTCAGGAATACTTTGCGAAGCTCAACGGGCAGGGCTTGCCGGGGCTGGTGGAACGAAAAAAGCGAAAGGACACTGTTCACACTACGTTCCGTTTTTGATACCATCACTACAAAATGTCAAAACATGATCGGATAGATCGGATGTATTAGATCCGATCATAATCAATAAATAGAGAGTGCTCATCGCCGGCTCTCTCTTGTTTTTACTACTCTCGTAACTCAACCACAAACAACTTAGCAACGGGTAATTATTTTCCATCCGAAAAATTCGTTAATACGTTAACAGACACCTTTTATTTTGTGGAGAACGGTTCGAACTGGTGGGTGTGTTTTAGCAAAACAAAAAAGCTACCATTACGTTGTTTGGAGTGGACGAAATACCCGAACTCGAACGTTCGTAATTATGAAGATCGACGAGAATCGGTGGATAAAGCCGATTTATCGTTTCCAATAGATGGAGTCATTCGGGCTCGGTAGCACGTGCTGCCAGTCAATGTGTTGTCCGCAATGCGAACGATTGGCGGCTAATTAATTGAAACGTGTGCGATTGTATGCTCGTGAAAGAAGTTAAGCAGTCTCATTCGTCATGTTGCACTGGCCTGGCTCAAGCTAACCACGTTTGATAGAATCTTTAATTAATTAACAACATTTCATGCTGGTTAAAATATATAGAAACAGTATCTGTAAGGTCTGTTAGAATTGTTTTGCCCTTTTCTGTGTTACCTTTCTTTGCTCTGGTAGTGAATTAAAATGATATGATCGGAAAAAACAGTATACTCGAGAGTGTTAAGAATTACAACGTTTATAACACTTATGGTTCGCTACCCATGAGGTTTGACAACTTTGGCCTCATGGGAGATATATATATATATATATATATATATATA
>KI915040.1:23096932-23151437 GCA_000473445.2 Anopheles farauti
ATATATATATATATATATATATATATATATATATATATAAACCTGTAAAACAACGGAAAGCGTTGTAGCAAACTGATCGTTGAAGAAAATTGACCGTCGAACAATAAAGATCACTAAAGTGTACATCGTGTAAATTTCGTTATTCACCCAAATATTACAACAGAGAGCAGAAATGTGACAGAAGTTCAAGTTAGCGAGAAAGACAACCAAGAATTCAAACCATTTTTCATTACTCTTCAGGGGAAGATAATTTAGTTCGTCCTGGTGAAATGTGTGCAAACAATACCGTTCAGTTTTTGAGAGTTATTTGTTTGGCAAGAAGAAGTCACACTGGTTCATTCGTTAGAAATAAGGTTGAACAATTTAGCTGAGAGAATGAATTTCTGCTTTTTTAAATTACACAAATAAATAATTGTTTAAACAACTGAAGAGCATTTTTATACTATGTGGATATTATGTCTTTTTCTTTCTGTACTAAAAATCAATACTGCCTTATGTAGCGTAATATTGTACCATAGCGATATTGTATAACACAGAAAAACGTAATGCAGCAATTAACAAAATTGAGAAATATTTTGCTTGAACTTAAAGTTCGTGGAATAAAATTCGAAGAAACTCGGTGCTGCCAAAGGAAGTCACATATATCATTCCAGGTATCTGAGAAGTGTAATTTAAAAGAATATTAATGTCACAAGCTTAACCCCGAAAATGTGAAGCAATTTAAAATGCACAGTTTTAGACGAATTGATTTATTCGAATATTAAAATTGCTTCATAGACATACATGACATGCTTTGTTAAATTCGTTGGTATATTTTTGTCAATTTAAACAAACACTTTTTGCCATTTTTCGACAATTTGTATTTAAACCAAATCAACTTTCATTCAGCAAGAGAAAAAAATGAAAACACGAATGAAGGTGCTTTCTTAAAGAACAAATATCTTGATGAAACAAAGTTGTCAATTGTTTGTTTCAAGACTGCAATCATGACGATTTAGAATGTTTAAAACAGCTAAATATAAAATCGTAAAATCTATGGCAACAGCAATCCTGGCAATGTATTCAATTACAGTTCGGTTAGATTTTGGCCGGTTGCTGTTTAATAAGTCTTCAGACTGCTCTAGCAGCTGCACCCGGAATAAACATCACTTTCTCGGCTGGAGTTCTCGCGAATTCACGTGCTTTGGCACGTGTTCTATGCAGCCTAACAATAGCCTAACTCATCCAGATCGTAGTGCATCGGTGGCCGATGCATCGCATGCGAAAGTCAACCGGTTCGGTTCGGTCCACGGCCTGCCGGCCTGCCATACCGGCGAGCGGTCAGTAAATTGTACCGTGTTTGTTTAGGCATAATTAAGAGCAGTGGCAAATAAATTAGCGAGAACAAACATTGTATCGGATCGTTTGGCTGTGAGCAGGACGGAAAGGACGGAACGGAACGGAACGGTTTCGCCGCCGCAGGGTTTGAAAGTGATGTGTGCGCATCCGGTGACGTGTGCGTGAGTTGATGAAAGCCGCGTAATTCTGGCGGGCTTCTGTGCCATCGATTCTACTCGCACGCAATTTGGCTGCTCACCGTTTTGGGCGCGTTGCGCTCGGGTCGTGTTCGTCTGCATTGGTAGAATAATAAATCTAATTAGTCTACAATTAGCTTGCGATTTAAGCTATCCTCCGAGGATGCATTCGCCGGTTCGCCATTGTGCGGAAGAGTATATGTGTATGAATATGTATGTGTATGTGTGTCTGGCGGGGTGTAATGGACCCGACATCAACACCGGCGTACTCATTTCCCTACGGTGGAGCCAAAAACCAAACCGATTCGTCGGCAAACCAATCGATCTGTCATTCGATACGCGTAAGGCAATGCGCTCTGCATGATTTATGATGATTGATAGCGCAAAACCACGAGTGCATTAATGAGATATGCTTCGCCATTTGGCGAGGGGGATTCTGTTTGCTGACTCACTACGGCTGGCGCCTGGCAGGGGGTGCTGGTGGGAGGTGTATGGTCCGAAAAGGTTTTTATTTATGTTGAAACTGCTGTGAACGATATGACATATTCCGAAAAACGATATGTTCGCCAACTGATCAAATTTCCCAACAGACATGGGAGAGTGTGCATTGCATCGGATGCGCCAGGAGGGTTTTTTCATTGTGATCTCGTACTAAAAAAAAAACGATAATGTGTGTATCCATTTCTTACTATATTCGTGCTATCAGTAATGAAAGGTTTACTAGGTACTACCATTATTTTTGGTTCCCGAAAATGAAGGATATGAAGGCAGTTGTTTAATAATGTTGAAAAAATAATTCCAATATTGTTGCCGTGGAGAATAACCTTCCACGGCAACAATATTTCGATTATTTTCTCAACGTTATTGGAATTATTTATCATGCAATAGAATACATGTCGTTTCGAATTGATTTTAGAGTGAATGAAATGTGGCAAATGCAATATAATCTGATTTTGATCCGAAAAATTCATTACTTTTATGAAGTTATTCAAAATTCTTTATAGCGCAAGTTTTGTTCACTCTTCGCGAATTTTTCAAATCAGGACGGGTAAAACATGTGTTTTAAATATGCGTGCGATTTTTTTTGTCTAATTGCCATAAATTACATCGTGTGAATATTCTGTGGCTATATGGCATCCTTTTTTGAATGAGATTAAAAAAAACTGTAAACACTTGGTTGCGGTTTTCGATAAATTCAAAGATATTGTTTCAGTGGCGTGCGCAAATCAGAAAAATTTGAAAAAATTTTGGGGAAACTAAACGTTTTCTGTAGAAAATAATTCAAATTCAAATTGTGTAGCCACTTCTGGTTAGTAATATTACCATAACTTAAGAATACATTTTCTGCGAAAGTTTTTTAAAACTTATAGAAGTTTTAGTAAATGGATGATTCGCATGTAAAAAGTATTGCAACGTCGCAGAAAAAAACTCCGAGATTTCTTCTTCTATTATATAATTAGCTTTCATGCTCACCAACCGACCTTCTCTCACCGTGTGCTGGTTTGTATTAATTTTCTTACATGCATGGCTGAGTGGTTTTCCTTCCACGGCACGGCATTGTCCCGGCTGCTTGAGCTAAAACACGGAACACTTATATTCATCCGCTATCGATTGCGCTGGATATTCGTTTCAATATCCTTCACTGCAGATGGCGTTTGATAAAAACGAGCTGGGGGAAAAATAAAAAACATAATGTCTCTCTTCATTATCGGTTCAAATTCTTCATCAAGTAGAGTATACACAGCGTTTAACGTCGAAACCACCCCTTGGGGAGAGTGAAAAAGTGCGGTGACCACTCATCGCCACCGAGCGGTTGCGAACGAACGAAACGAGTTGCTTGGACGATTAATCGGAAAACGGTATCATCCCTTCCGCGGCGTGGTACGATGAGGAACGAGAACCGCGCCCGAAGCCGATGGTAACTTTTTCAATTTTTGAGTTTTAATTTACTTTCCCCGACCACATCGATGCAACGGGCGCGAAACAGTGCATTGCACAACACCGGGAAGGCTTGTCCGCTGCAGATGGCAGGACGGTCCGCCGGCGTGTCATCGGTCGGTCACCAAGCCGTTTGCTTGCGGGTTTGTGCATAAAGCGCGAGTCAAAAAAAAAAAACTATCATAATCACATTTAAGTGCGAAAGTCTTCAAATGCAACGATGACAGAAAGTGCGAGCGACGTGACGGCTAAGGACGGAGAACAAACCCGAGGGACTAGCCGAGATCCTTGCACGAAGGGGCGACACGAAGAGCGGACGACCACGACAAAACCACGCGCAAAAGACTCCCCCCGGACGCGTGCACCGATTTATCAGTCCACTTATCTGCATCTCGTCCTCGTGCCGGCAGGCGAGACGTTGCGGAAAAAGGTTCGGGGCCGTCAGGCGTAAAGGCGCACGTAATCAGTGCTGATCTCTGGTCCGATATCCTCGCGAATGGCTATTCCGTGTTTTTGTGTTACAGCAGGCGGGCGGAAAGATGGAAAAAAACCTCTGCTTTGAAATGGCACGATGCCGGAGGAGCAGAAGATAATTACTTTTTCGTTAGGATGCACTTCGGTCCAACTTTCCGCCGGACACAAACAACCGGCACCGAACCGCCGGAGCGTCACCGTGTTGGGTGTGATTTGCATTAAGACGCCATTAGGGTGGCCATTACGGGGGGAGTCGCTTACGGGGTGCGCCGACCATCGCCGACGGGGAACGGTGGGAAACTTCCTGCGCCATCGCCGCCGGCCATCACCGCGCGGCTTCCATTTGCAACTTGTGAAGTTTTGCGTTCCGGCGCGTTCGCTTTTGTCTTACTCAGTGTCCCATCCCGGGGATAAAGCCAAGGATACCGATGCCGGAATTTGGCGTTCGGTCACGACGATTGGCCACGGGTCTTTTACGAGCGCTCGACTAATTATTTTATGGTCTCTTAGCGCCACCGGTGGGTGGGTTTCCGTTTTCATTGGCGCTTTGGGCGGCAGGTGACACGAGGGTGACCGTTTACGGAGCTTATACTACCGGATCGAACCAAACCGAAGCCTCGCTTGTTTGCAGCTACTCAGCGGTGCGCCATTTAGACATTCGGTGGGCAGTGGAAAGTTTTCCGCACATTCCGCACCAACAGCACTTGATTACCGTAGGAAAAAGTGCCGTTTCGTGGAAATGGCTTTTGATTTTTTTTTTGCTTTCCTTTATAGGGTGGGAAGGAGCAACGGGAGAACTCCCGGGTGAACGCCGTTTGCGGGATGCGCCTGGTTGAAATGTTTGTCGTTCCGTGTAATGATATCGTTCGTTTAATTTTGTAAGTTTAGTTCCGGTGCTGGAAACACGGGTAACACGCTTGGACGGTGTGAAGAGAATGATTATGGCGCTGTTTGTTTACGACCTTATGCCGCCTTATGACAGACGGGATGATGCTGTTTTTCAATATCTATTGGAAAATAGATTTGATCGTTTGCTGATATATTTAACTTCACTGTTAAACTAAGCGTTTCACAAACGAAAGTTGCTATTTGTCTCCAAAAGCGATAATAATCAAAATAGTGCCATTAAAAATTTGAAATCAATTTAATGAATTGTTTTTGTTAAGTGAAAGGAAGTAAAACAGCATAAGACAGCAGTAGTGCGCAAATGAGAAAAAAATTAGATTGAATGTTTTTAAAAGGGATTGAGATTCAGATTCTACGTCGTGGTCCCAAAAATGGATTATTTTATCCATTTAAACTCAACGTATTACTGTAATATAAATCATAAAAACTGCTCATGAATAGAATGATTTCGAAGACATCGAAGGCCTTTCACCAGTTTTTTGAAAACGATTCTCAAAGAATGTCATGCGAAAATACGGGTGAAAATAAAAATAAATTTAACAGGGCTTTGAAATCCTGTAAATATTTGGGAGATGTTAAACGAAATCTTCAATTAATTCTTCTTCAAGAGGATTCATCGATAACTAGAACACAACAATACACGTATGGACTGCGGTTATCAAAAATGTTTATCATATAAAACACTTCATATAAAACGCTTCAAATACAACCCATACCTGATCTGCAATAGACAAAATGACCAAAAAATACTGACATCAAGATTTATAAATTCTATTATTTTATATTTATAAGATCTAAAGTTAATTAAAATATAAGTTTTCCTAATGAGTAAACCATTTTCATACCCTTATTGTTTTTGATTATGCATCGTTGAATCGTGTGATAGATTATTTTTTAATTTTTGTAATTTAATTCAATTTGACTCAATGGTTTCAATTTGAAACTTCAATTTGAGATCTTAAAATTTTAATGACATTGTATTTTTTAGTACATGCTATGCAGTACAACAACCTGAAAAAGCGTGATATGATCAACGTGACTATGAGTTGTTCACATCTCATTGTATGCTTCCGATGCACTGCTCCACTACATCTGGTCTTTACCGGCACCGTTTTGCATGTTCCAATCACCGTTTGGCAACCGTTTTGTACAAGCCATTTAAACTTTCCACTACCACCACTTGACAAGCTGCAACGTGACGGGAATCGATTCCGTGCGCTTCGGTGCCGAAGCTTTCGGTGGCTCGGAGTCTCGTCTAATCAGAAAACTGTTCCACAACATCACCTTCATCCAGCTCGCACACGCTTGGCGTGTGGAAACCAAATACAAAAAAAAATAACAACCAGAAACAAGAGTCACAAACTGCAAAGAAAGCTGATCAAAACTTACATTTGGCGCTGTCATGGAACGGAAAACGGATGGCAAAAGTCGCACCCGCGAAATGAATCATTCCGGTACGGGTTGAGTGCCGGGAAACGGTTTCGACAACGGCAGCGGAACCGACGCAGTACGGATCCTTGGCTCACTCAACGCGTCATACAAAGGAGGGTTTCGAGCACGGTAGCATTATGATTGTTCGTGTGGTATTTGTTTGGGCACTGTTTCGCGGTATCAAACAACAACTTCACCCATCCTGTTTCGAACCCGGTGCCGGTAAGAAGCTCGTGAGAAAGTTTACGCCAAGTATTTGCATTTTTGTTTTGCGCGTTGTGTTTTCTTTTCCACCGGGAAGTATCAAAAACGATTGTAAAGTACTAGGAAAAAAAGTGACGGTTTCGGCGCCCAGCAACATTTGCCCGAACGCGAACCGAGCACTACACTGTGCAGAATTTGCAAGTAAAAAGTCTTAAAAACAAACACACACAAACACGCGCAAATAGGGATCGTTCTTAATCGATAAGCCCACAAAACGATCGTTTTCTTCGATCGTTACGATTTATCGTGCACAGAGAGAAACGGCAGTACCGTGCTGGAGTATGCGAAAAACTTCCCGGTCGCTTCGTTGCCTCCGGTTGGGCCAACACGGGCAAGCGTGTAAAAAACCGACCACTGTCTGTTACCGGGCTGACATGTGGAAAAACATTTAAAATTTATAGCTAAAATATGCACGATATCTTGCGTGCGGTCGTCACGGAGGGCCACACGGACGGATGAACGATGCACGGTGGTTTGGAGGAAAATGTTCGGTGGGAAAATGCTGGCTGGTGTGGTTTTGGCGCAAGTTTCGCAAACGGTAAGATATGACGCTCGGAAAGCATTGGCAAAACTTTAGCGGGAAGCATGAAGCTCAATGCGGTTTGAGAGTCTGTGTGTGGAATTATGATGCTCCAATCTAGTTTTAGCAATAATCAGATTTTTGGGTAGCAATATCATACGTATGGAAAACTGAAAAAAAAATTTTAAGAAAATTTATACATTTTAAAATATGAAAAAAAATTGATCTTGAAATCTTATAACAATAATTGGAGCAAAGTTCTGAAAAATAAGAAACATTTGATTGATTTAAATATAAAAACCACCGAAACGGATAAACGAATACTACAAAAATGGAATTGGACTATTTCACGTTCCAAAATAGTTCGAAGAAGAGCTTTGAAAAAAGAATGATACGCTAAAGTAAAGAAGAGCATGTTATATACTGCTCTGGAACCTTTTGAACAAATCAATCAAATAAGAGCGTTTCGTTTAGATGCTTTTGCAGTTATCAGTTGTTTTCTGTTAAAATCGCAAGAAACTCTGTTGGGATTCGACTATTTTTTTTTTAATAAATTTTCGATCGGAACTCAAAACACTATTTTGATTTTTTTTATTTTAAAAGATTTCATTTATTAAAAAAACTAAAACAAATTTAAAAAAATATTTAGGATTGAATGAAAATGTAAATCATTCAGATAATTTAAGTTACAAAATAGTTGGAAAGCATAAGAATATAATCTTTGTTGAAAATTAAAAGCCAGCCAGTTTTTTTAACCTTATTGCATTAAATGAGCGCTCAGCAGAAATTAATTTTTAGAAACAGTAAGTATCTACTTGGAGGAACACAATCTGAGCAAAAACTTGAACAAATAGTGAGCAAGTTTTCAAAAAGGCTATACCCTGTTCCAGCAAAAGCTTTCCTGAATCTAATAACTATTCTGAAGGATGTTTATCGATAGATTGAAAGTAAGCTCGTTGTTTACATTACAATTTAAACCGAAACCAAACGTTACCATTCCACCGACGCTAATGGTTAGTTTGAAATGAACATTGAGTACTAATGGAAACTTTACACAGCCGTGAGGTGGGATTTGGTTTAGCGTTTTTAGAAACATTAGCCCGTGCGGCCCGAAGCTTTTCGGCTGTTTCCATAGCAAGTTTCCAAACACGCATAGGGCGTCTTTGGCGTGCATCGATGCGTGCTGGTTGCTTCCCAGCCACGTCCTAGCGGAAACGTCGACGATGCCACTTACACACTTTCGGTGAAGTATTTGCAAGATTTTAATGTGCGAGCCATTTTGCGTTCCACTTAAGGCGCTTTCCAGCCTGCACCAGCAGTTAGTTACAGCCGGGTACGGTATGGTAAATTTCAATTAACGCGAAGTAACATTCGTCCGGTCCGATCGCTTTCGCCCTGCACCGTAGCGTGTAAGGCGATAGGGAATCCTTGCGTTATGAACATTGCATGGCTGGGAGCTTCCCTGGAATCGAACCACTAAGCCAGGCAGCGTGTGTGTGTGTGTGTGTGTGTGTGTGTGTGAAAGTGTAACAAAGAGCAAGCGAGAGAGGTTGAAAAATGTGTGGAGCACTCGCCTCGGCTAAGAGCTTTCTGTTTGTCGATTTTGACCGGATGAAGTTTGCCCTTGCCGAGATAGGGGTTTTATTTTTTTAACTTTGGATCGGAACTCAATTTATAGGGAACCGGGTCCGGGTGGATAAATTTGACCAACCGAACATTATGTGCTACAGAGTTTTCAAAAAGCAGCACTTGGCTTTTACGTTGAGTAGTGGTGAAAGTGTAGCTAGGCTGCGTTGAAGCCGGTGCTGAAATATGCTTACGAGTGGTGCAAAAATGCTATCGTATTTTACATGGGTTTGATGTAAGGCAAAGTTGAATTAAAAACCATCCGAAACACGCAACGAAACGCTCACGTCATACCTGTCGAATTGAATCGGGATGTATCCTATTTCGCTCTCCGCATGCCAACGATTGTTTCTTTGAAAACGAAACGAATGGATGGTGCAATAAAACACGCACGGCCGGGCTAGCCGGGTGGCTAAGCGATCGTAATGGTTCGAAATAAAACAATGAAAACGTGCGCTAACTTAAAAGAAAGACGAAGTGCAAGTGAACGTTCGACGGGTTCCGGGAACGGAAACATATAGATTAAATTTCATTTCGAAAGAGAGAGAGAGAGAGAGCGAGAAAGAAAGAGTGGACGATTGAACAGGAAAAACGAAGAAGGAACACCTTCACCGTCGCCAGCTTTCTTGCGAAAGCAGTCAGCACGAGTAGGGAATCGAATCGACGATATCTGAGCTCGGCTTCCTCGTATCCTGGCGTATCAAAGGAATGCAATAACTTGCGAGCACAAGTTAGAAGTGAGCTTTTTGGGGTTGTTTTTTGTGTGTTTATCGTGTGCTTCAACCAACGATGTAGTCTAAATGACGAAATGTTTAAGCATGTTTTGAAGGATGAAGTCAAACGAGTGTGTTTTTACGAGCCGTTTTTATTACACCTCTAGATTAAAGCGGTTTTTCTCATATTCTATTGCATAAGCTTTGGAAAATTAGCTCAACAAAAAATACTAGGTTGTTCCTAAGCGATAAAATTCAAAGAGCAGAATAACTAGAGCTGAACTTAAACCAGCCCATAATAAAGATTAAGATACAAAAAAAAAATCGTACGGAGGTCTACGATATTAAAGATTAATACCACATTTAAAATCGTCTTAAATTGAGTATAAAATGAAGCAATATAGTCTAATGAATCAATCTCCTATAAAATAAGCTGAGAGAGGAGAGCATTACAAAAACGATTCCGTCGCCTGAAAATTACCAGCGGATTAAGAGATCAAAGAAAGCAACACATATAAGCACCAACACATAATCCATCAGGAGAAACCCTCTAACATATTCCGATAGTGGGATTGAGAAAACAAGAATAGACATAAAGAAAGTTATACAATGCATCGGAATCATTGGAAACTATCAGAAAATATATTACATAATTAATATGCATATTATTAGGATAAACATCTCCCACAGGATAGTCGATACAAAAAGGGCAGTCAATTAGTAAAGCGCACTTACATACACACACGCACACTTAGTAATATTGTGTATCAATCGAAAACATGAATAATTCCTCGACTCCAGGGGCACAAAAGCACAAAAGAAATGTTGCAACCAATTGCAACCGACCCATTTTCATTCTCCCACACAAACGTATCGTTGCGCGCTTATTCGTAGAAGACCGGCGCAACTTTGTGGTGTCGCTGGAAGAGCAGTGGGTTTTTGGGGGTGTGGAAAGGGTTTAATTTCACTAAGTACTCCGTCACACATACACATAATCAAGCACTCGGCGGTCAGTGCGAATGCTCGCAATCAACTTCATCGAGGCAACATCACGTACGCTGTGACGTTGGGAGCATGTTGCCACTGTGTGTACGTGTGCTTGCGCCGGCAAACCCAACACATCTGCATTCGCGCGCACTGTACGTTCTTTATTGTGTCGCGGTACCGTGGAAAGGCAGAACTTTTTGAGCTGCAGGATTGTCCGCCCCTCCGAGGCGTAGGGAGCGGCATGGGGCGAGAGAGTTTCGTTGCCGTTTTCGCTTTCCGTCGCTCCCCAGCACCTCCAAACAAAGCGCCATCGTTTGTCAACTTTATTGAGCAATGGGGTTGCCAACATCCACTCCCCGACCTCTCCCCCCCCCCCTCTCCCCTACTCACAAACACACACAAACACATGGTCTCGCATGCCATGCATGAGCGACGCGTCGACTCAAAGTATGCGCATAATGCAAGCGTAACGAAACAGAACATATTCAATTGAGTTTCCGTCTCGGCTAGGGTTGGGAAAAGTTTGGGAGAAAAAGTTCGAACACCAGCAGTAGCAGCAGGCCAGTGGCGCGGTTTGCGCCGGAGAGATTAGAGCTTTGGTGAGGGCCACGTGTGGGCCTTCTAATCGACAAGTTAGGCTTTCTGGCGGAACGGCGAGAAAGGGAGCAAACAATGGTAAAAAAAATATATAAAAAAACTGGGTCGACACTAAAGGACGCTGGGTGAAGGGTAAAGTTTTGTGACTGAAGTTGCAAAACGAGTTACCCCGCTGCAACAGCTGCTGTGATGAAGTTGTGATCAGCGTGCCATTCGGTGCGGGAAGGTGGCGGGAAAGTTTTCGCGTGCCTCGCGTCAGCACTCACCATACCAACGAACGGTGAGGATCGTTGCAAATGCAGCGGCTTTGCTGGGAGTGCCAAACAGCACAATCTGAACAGTCCGTCCACTTATGCTAATCGTTAGAACAAATGTATTTTGAATGTCCACGAATGATTTTGTTTTACTTGCTGTTGCTTGCCTTTGTTCGATAGTCTCAGGTATAAAATTACTCATTGATTTGTTTGGTCCATGTTTAAGATTATCCCTTGGGAACAAACAAGTGTTTGAAAGGGTTTCGAAGCACATATTTTCAGGCATTGCCGGGAAGTTTCGATTTCTTATCAGTTTCTGAAAAAAAAACTTTCCCCAGATTCAGATTTACATGAACGTAAACTATTATGGTATGCGGATGTTTGCAGAAGAATTGTATTGAGAACACAATAGTTTTTGAAAGTCAATAGCAACAATAATGAGTTCCGTTTAAATGTATTTGTTCTGAACAGAATATTGTATCTCGGTTGAAAACAGTATGATGTTAAAATGCATGCTACGACATCTAGATTGTAAAGGAATATTTTGTGCTTATTTTTATGGTTACATAGTATTTTTATGCGTTTTGTAAATCTGGAATTTTCTGTTTTTTGTCATAATATTTTGGATAATTTTTAATTTATTTTCTTTTATATACAGTTTCAACCAACATGTTTTTTAACGAGCGTATTTTTGAGTAGTATCGCATTTGTGAAAACTTTGTTCAGATACGGCTATCTTGGGTTTGAAAAAATGTCTATCGAGCTATGTGGATTTTTTCTGATTCATTTATTGCCACTATTTTGGATTTTTAAAGATTTTATAAAATAGTTACACATTTGTTCCCAATATCAGTCCGACGTTGCATTTAACTTAGCTTAACTTTTCTGCGGAAACACCGTAAGAGAACTACACGCTTTAATGCATGCATCACATGAACACACAGCTGCTTCGTGTCACGAAATCGAACGAACCGTGCATTTCCTTGCCGTAAAATTGTGCTCGCAATCACTTTTTGTGCCGAGCATGCCGGGCGAGAAAATTTCGTTAAATGCTGGCAACATTGGAACATGCAAACCATCGGAGATCAGAGCAGGCGGATGGTACCCGTACTTACTGATGCCGGGGTCATTAGTAGAGCGGGTATCGATTTCAAACTCAATTAGCTACTCACCGTACGAAAATGGGTTGCATCAAGCCAAATGGGCTCGCATGAGATGATGGCGCTGGCGATGGCCATCGAACGAAAGCGCACCGCAAGAAGGTGTTGACGGGCTTCGGATGGAAAGAACAACCTCCCCCCCACCACACTGGAAGAAACCGGATGCCGAACTAAATCCGTGGCGCACCAAAGGGAGTGGGAAATTCAATCAAATTTCAAAAATTATTTCACCAAAGACTCCGTTGGCCTGTGTGCTGATGTGTCCGCTTGCATCCCGTTTGAGGGACGAAATTTCGGCCCGCTAGTGTGTCCACCCGGGGCCGCCGGTGTGCAGCCGGTAGCTATCATGCGCAGGCATCCGGTATGAATTTCCACCCGGCCGGATTCGATTCAATTAGCGCTCAATTATGGATGACAGTGAGATCCGGGTCTGCGGGAAATGCACACCTTGCACAAGAAACACTAATGGCTGGCGTTGGCGATCGATCGAAGCCAAGAAATGCGGGGGAAAATTCCGGAACCCGAGTGCACGGAGGGGGTTGGGGGTTGGGTGCTCGCTGGGAGGAATGCAAATTGCACACGAATCGCAAGGCACTCATGGTGGATGGGCCGAACCGTACCGAACGGAATATCGTATCTTGCCCGTACGTCGCACTCCAGGAGGAAGAGTCAAAGAAAACATCAAAGTCATAAATCGTATCCATAATTCATACGCGCTATCGGTTCGAAACGAGGCCCCAGCGCTTGTGACGTCATTCCGTGACCTCGGTTTTGCAGAGAATTTTTTCCACAGCCCCTTCTTGCCCATCCCCAAAATCCTTTCGATTCGATTTTCCTTTCCATTCAGTCCGGTGGCGTTTGTAGAGATTTGAAAAGAATCCACTACACCTAGTGGTTTTGGGTTTTCAAACTATCGCACCATCCTGTTTCTTTATCGAACGCGATGCGGACCAGTTTCCTTTGGAACGGAGCTTCACCGGGTTTTGTGTACCCTGGGTGTAGAACAAGCCGTGTCTTGAAACATACCGCAAACGTGGTGTGACGTTTTGATGCAACGAATACTTCTCAGGTGTCGGCGGTTCGTTCACGGAATCGTCGCGTAATGCAATCGGACCTCACCGCCGTGGACTGCAGAGGTTGTTGGCGCAGAGAATGTTCGCACAAATCTTTGAATTCTGGTACCAGGGACAGCTCGACGGTTAGAATGCAAATTAATGCCATTAGGTGCTTGTCTGAGCTTGAGATGGGTTTCGGTGCTTCCGCCACGTTTCGGGCGACCGGTGTTTACGTAGGATTCGCTAAGCTGAGAATGCACCAACGAGCGACGAAAAAGACGATGAAACACAAAGTTTCACGACGCTCTTCTTCTAATGAATTTACCAGTGTTTTGATGCGTCAGGTGTTGGAAGTTTCAATTCGAGGAACTTGTAGCAGTAACAAGGGTTTCTGGCAAATGTTAGACATGTTTCTCAGTGTGTGGTCGCCTAATGCGCTTAGCTGTGCCTGGGATATGATGCTGCCATCGACACTGTTGATGAGTTGCTTCGAAGCATTGTACCAGTGGTGGCGAGAGTTATGCTAAAATTAATAAAAAGTTCAACTTTATCGTATTTGCTGTTAGAGATAAACATAATTTAAAGGTTAAATCAAAAATATCAGGTGCTCTCATTTATTTGCTATAACTTTTCTGAAGAAAACGAATCGATGTGGTATAAGCGTAACATAAGAATGTTAAAAATGAGTTCGAATATGTTTTCGTTTTTTAACGGGTATAAAATAGTTACTTGTAATATTGAAACCTCAAATTCCTTTGCAATCTAATGTCGTTATTTTGTTTGTAATAATTTTTCAATATATTTTATTTTGAAACATATTAAAGTCATTCATTTTAAACATTGTCAAATAGAATAAGGGAACGTTTCAAAATCGACTTTTTTACTGTAAAAACTATTTCAGGTCTTGAGTTTTATAAAAACGTTTTCCCATGATGAATAACACGTTATTGCGGAAACTAAAAAAAAAACCCCAAAAAAGTGATTTCACAGGAAAGGCACAGGAAAAACGACCCAACTCCGGTCGCTGATGGAAATAAACTAAGAGTGAACGTTGTCAAGGCAACTGATTTAGGATGAATCGAGTTCCCAACCGGTAAGTATAATACTTACCGGTACTGGATAAAAAATGGTAGAATGAAAGCGGTCAGGACATTGATCCCAGCAACCGTCGTTTAAATCGTTCGTTTGACACTCGACAATAAACGATGCTATTGCACTATTTCTAGAACCAGTTTCAAACACAACTTTGTGGTTCTCATACAATGAAAAAATAACAGCTCCTATGTGCGCTTGTGTGTGTGTGTGTGTGTGTGTGTGTGTGTGTGTGTGTGAAACTATTCTTCTCCAAAATTCACGTTCGTTCGTGTTTGACACGTGGAGAGAAAATTAGCAAAGCATTACGAAAGCGTACCACATACCGGCATGATTAAGCGTCACCCCACATGGCCCCACCCGGTGTGTGTGTGTGTGTGTGTATGTGTGTGTTGGTTTTGACTCGGCATGGGTTGCGTACCGGGGGCCGGATCTTACCAAATGCTCAAGGTTACTATCGGGCGGGCAGAACAACCAGCCGTACTCAGACGACCGTGAGGACGTGAGTGGCGTGAGCAAAATTTCGATTTTACATTTCGACGCCTTTGCGCCAACCCGAGTGAGAACGAAAGCGTGCGTTTGTGTGTGAAGACGTTGATCCGGTTTGCCAACGTTTCGGAACGGGGTGGCAAGACGTGCGCCAAAGGATAATATTTATTTTAGCTCCGTTATCCGTTTTGCTACCGTTCGCCAGCATCGCCACGGTACGCGCTGCTTTCGATTTTTAGGAATTGGCGCTACAGATACATGCGCTTCGGGGACGGTTTCGTTGCTGCCGGGGCTTGCGCAAGTGAAAGCAAACGCCGCTCTGCGGCTAATTAGTATTCAAACTTACCCTCTGCACAACGGGGATTGCCTGTGGGACGTTCGATAAAATTTCCATCATACCCGAGTGGTGGCGGTGGCAAATTTAGGAGATTAGATTCTCTTATGACGGACCGAAACGCATCACCACTCGAGCACCCAGCACCTCGCCGGCTGCCGGTTGTGTGGTTGCAAGTTTTATTTCGATTAATTTTGGCCCTTGCCCCGGTGAGAGATGATAAATTTGGTGGCTTTTATATGGCGGCGGGAAGGAGCGGCAATGGAGTTCGACGAGATGGTTCGGCATGCGTTTTTGTGCCTTTTCGTTTCGTTTCGTTTCGTTTGGCAGTTTAGTTTTTAACGGCTACCCAAAATGAATACGAACCATTGTGCCCGTTGGGGACGATCGTAGTGAGCAGGGAGAAAATTACATCATTAACGATAATTAATGCATGCAAAACAGTGTTACCCTTGACAACCGGATACCATGCCAAGCGTTTGGATGGAATAAATCAGAAACTTTACGTATCAATTTGAATGTACCATAAACATCAATACTGTATTTAATTAGAAGATAATCGCCGGTCGTAAACTAAATATCTCCCGTTTAATTGGTATAATTTGGGATGGTTTTGTAGAATAGGGTTTCCAATTTAATCATTGCTTGTGCTTTCTTGCAGTTTTGTGAATATCTTAGTCCATGATGGAAATAAAGTTACAATAAAATTATTGAAGTGGAATGAAATAAATTCAGCATAATTTTTGATTGCTGGTTTTCATTTGAAATAGTGTTTGTAACTTTTTTGGAGAAAATTACTACCTTAAATGATACACCAATGTCGAAGACGACTATAAAAAGCATGATCATTTTTTGTCATAGTATTTTTCTTTTTTATTATTTATAATTAAGTACTTTCATGATCACAAATTTTTGAGAATTCATAAAGATTCAAATCCAATCAGCATGAACATGTATGTGAAAGGTCTTAAGAAAGTGTTTAAAATATATTGCTGCTTTTCATTAAGCTAAATTCATGAAACCTCAATTTTAGAATAATATCACAAATTTTGTACCATCGCTTACCGATGGCAAGACGATAGATGGCTGTTCGTGTCGAACAGCCGTGTCTTGCCGAACATCGTCGATTTTTCCCTAACAATCTATTAAGCCATCGAAGCCGGTTTCGGTTCGGTTTGAGACAAATTACGCCGAATTTCGAAGCAAACATGCGCCCTTATCAAATATGCCCGCTACCGTTCCGTTTGCGGTTTGCTTTTTGCCTCTCTTTTCAGGCTCCCGTCGCACTTGTAGCAAGTTAATCAGATACCGAAACCAACTGAAAAAGACGCTGTACTGCCGGCGGCGTTCCGACCCTCGCACCCCAACCTCCATCCCCCTCGCTCACCGCCTCTCTCTCTCTTACCCTGCGAACTCGGACGTCCAGTGGTAGCTCAAAAACTGATCGAAAATTCAGGACGCAAACAGTGGATGCGCTCGCAGCGCGTCTCGCAAGCGAAAGTTTGCCGACGGCGTTGTCATCATTTTCCCCGTGTTGGTTGTGAATGTGTGTGTGTGTGTTTTTTTTCTCGGTTTCCTTGCGCACCACAATCCTGCCGGCGGTGTTGTCCTGTCAATTTCAATAGGCCAAGATAACGAGCGAAGATAAACATGTCCCGGCGAATTATGTCAATCATCACTTATCGGTCGGGCAGCATTAGTCGCAACGGACTAAGCGAGTAGAAAAAAAAACGAATTCCACGCATCCCTGGACAAGTGGAGCCCGGTTCCCCGGTAGTCTTATCCCCCGGGCGTCAACGCTTCCGATTTGACGCTGCGTGAAACGTGAAGCGGGAGCAATTATCATAAATTAATGCAACGAAGTACGCGTGTACGTTGGGCTTCGGGAAAGACCGAATGGAGGAGGAGTGTTGGGACACGTCGATCGGTTTGTGCTGTCCAAAACGTCACACGTTCCGCTTGGGTGATGCGTTTGTTTTGGCAACACCGGCACGGGCGCACGATGTAAGTGGGTGGCTAATAAGATTGCATTATCCAGTCAACCGTTTTATCCGGGACCGGTGGATGTCGGTGTGCTCCGAGCGGACAGGGACGGCAGGAGGTTGTGAATGACGTCTTACGTTCGTTTCGTCCATGCAAGAGCAAAATTATCTATTCGCTTATCTGCCGTCGTACATCGTGCGATCGAGCTCGTCACCGGCTGAATGGGATGTAGTTATTTGTGCCAAACCGTTTAATAGAACGTGTCAAAAACGATCGCATTAAAATGAGGCACATTCCGCGAACCGAGTCCGTGCGAAATAATAATCGAAACTTAATTTTGGTTAAAAAACATCGCCATGTGCGGGTCGAAATTACAGCGTCACATAATGAACTATTACAACGGATGGAGGCGCCTGGTGGCGCAGGGAATGCTGCTAACAGATGAATGAAACGCTATTCTAAAATGTTCTATCCTAAACTAATTTTGTTCAACACTACCGACTGTGGGCGATTGCCGAAGTTCTTGGAAAAGATTTGTAAAGTATGTAAACTGTTGAATTCATTAATTTCACGGAATATGTTCGAATGGCAAACCATGCGAGCAGACGCAGATTTTAAGTGAATAATGAATTGTTTTAAGTGATCACAGTGTTATCATGCGATGCATTTAATATCTGGATCCTTTCTAAACAGTGACACTTAATTAAGATGACATCGTATAATTCACCCGAGCCTGTTCATGAACCATGCTGTGATGCATTTTGCTTTTGTGACAATGTCAAGTAACGCTAACATATTTTGATTGGATTTTTTTTTCTATTTATTTTCGAACAAATATACATCAAATGGAGCTCTTTTTAGGAGAATTTAACAGTACTTTGCGCGCTGTTTGCTTCACTAAATTTTTATTATTTTAGCTTAGAGGGCTTAGTTAAATGTATGTAATAGTAACTGTCAAATTTCAAGTGGGTTTTTATCATCGACGGTTCCTAACAAATTATCCATTACTTCCATCACTTATCCCTTGAAACATGTTGATTTTTCTTTAGATTGCTTCTGACACATGTTTGCTGTTAAAGGAACAAATAGAATGGAAAAAAAAATTAAATGAACAAATGGATAACAATGGACCTGGACTTGTGTAACCGCTGATTAATATGACAAATACGTGTTTAAGTGTTTTGAAAACTCTTCGCGAATACAATAACTATTCTTAATTGATGGAATTTCCTTGTAATTTTCTCTGCACTCAGGGCCATGATCACTTTTTAAGCCACAGTTTAATTTTATACGCAGTTTCTAACATAGATATGAATTATAAACTGAACTTTCTGAAGCGCATAAGTGATATAACTGTTATAATGTAATTAAATTCAACATGGCATGAAGTTGTACTGTTTCCCAATTTTTGTTGAGGTGAAGATGAAATAAGTAAATAATAGTCAATATTTATTGCGCTGAAGTCAACATTAGCTATTTGTTTTACTAATTTCATCTTTATCTATAGAAAATATTTGCTAGTTGGTTTTCGTTCTTTCCATCACAGCAACAATATTTGCCATTAAAAAATAGTTTAAAGGATTTGGTATCGTAAAGGGCTACCAAAAATGAATGATTATTAAACACAGCAAACTTCCATTCCTTTTTTCATGATCGAGTAGCGTTGCATCGGTGACTGATAGCGTTCGTCGTACCAGCGTAACCTTTCGCTTAAACCGATCCGGTTTTTGGCCTGAGGTTAGAAGCGAATCGTGCAATTCGATTCGATCAGCAAAGTGGAGCAGCTTTTCCGTGGCGAAAAATGAACCCGTGCCCAGATTACGCACAATGTTGCTCGCACGTTACCCACACCTAAACTTCTGCTGCTTCGTTTGTCCGACCGATGCGAATCAACGGAAATTTACACGACCGCAAGCGTGTGGCATAAGTTTCGCTGCGGTTATCGCGTCTCAGCTGCCTGATGAACCAACCGTATCCGATGTGTGTGTGTGTGTTGGCAAGGAATCTTAAATGTTTCAGCGTGTGAAGACGTGTGCATTGACGGTGAACCCGCTCCTGCTCGGGGTTCTTACCGAGGTTGTGGTTTAGAGGGGAAAAAAAACGTTCCATGAACACGATTGGAGTTATTGTGAACGGTGACGACGCTGCTGGCGCTAGCTTGAAAGATGCCTTAACCGTAGAACCGTAGAAGAACCGTAGCTGGTAAAGCTGACAAACGATAAGCACGCCACCGGATCAGCAGATTCGCCCGTTCGCCCACTCGTCCAGAGTTTGTGTTTATCATTTTCGTTTGTAGTAGCTCCGTGCCCGATGCTTCTGTGGTAGTCGGGTGAACCGACCCGTTCGGAATGCTGCTAAATATGCCATTCCACCGCGAAGATTGAGGGCAGAGGGTTTCACTTCCAACATTCCACCTTCGGTATGGTGCGTTTGTTAAGGAGCCGTACCGTGGAATCAACCACCACGTGGAACAGCACCGTGCACCGTGCGCTGGCGATAATTATGCTAATCGTGGTGGTACGGAATTTGATGCCGATTCGGTGAACAATTCCGGACGGCTTCCATTTCGGGGTGACAGGCTAGCGAATCGTTCAAGTATTCCTTTAAGTGGCTGGTGTATCGGGCTCATTAAAGCGTCTTGCGGCGGGGAACGGGGCACGTGTGAGGGGAAAGCAAACCTAGAGCGAATTCCTGCCGGCATTCCACACACTGATTGGCTGCTGGAATCGATTTCGCTGCAGCTGTCGGATGACATCGATATATTTCAGACGTTAACACTCGCGGTGCATCACTTGCTACGTGAGTTAATAGAATTCGTTGAAATAGTGTTATAAATTGTTTGGAATTTTATCAAGCAGATTTAATTTCTGTTAAAAATTTGTGGAACATCGGAATCCGATTATTTTATGCTTTTAAACAATTTATTTTGTTGTATTTTTAGAGAAATTGCATTTTAATTCAAACAAATTTCGTCTAAATTTGGTTGTTTTTGTTGCCTAATGGAAATGCATCGTGATTTTTAAATTATTTAAAATATGTAGAGTTTATAGCAAACGAAGTTATTGTTCAGAGATTTTGAATTGAGTGAATTGTGGTACAGCAACAGCTGTGAAATAGACGATTTTTTCTTCTATTTCAACATTTTCACCGAGTAAGGATAAGGTCGGCATGATGAGGTGAAGATTTTTCTACAAACAATCTACTTTATAGGGCAATTCATATGAAACTTTTTTAAGCGCAGCATTTTAAGCTAACCATATCAGCTTGATATGTTGATGGTTCATTTAAAATAAAACCACATCAGACAGTTTGTTTTATGAATATCTTTTCGTTGATGCACGACAGCAACCAATTTCCCAACAGAGCAACTTTGTTGGCACGTGGGTGAGTGTTGAAAATAAATATTTTCCTTCCCCAAGCAGGCTCTGAAAAGCGGTGAGCGGTTCCGGCAGGATCGCAAAGATTTGTGTCTACTGTATGTGGGCGAACGTGGGTGGGATTGACTTTGGCAAAACGTTCATCAAAACTATGGTTGAACCATCACGACGCTAGCGCAAGGTAATCGTACTTTCCTTTCCCTATTTATCCGTGCGCAGTGCTGCAGTTATTTCGCAGCTTTCCTCTGAGGCTCCTTTTGACAATTGATGAAGTGGCTAAGGCCGGCCAGCGATGCATCTCTCAAGTGCACAATTCCACATCGGGTGCATAGAACATAAAACAACAACAAAAAAACGCATACACACTCAACCATCTCTAGACACTAGCGCTTTATGTGCACCGGTAATGCCATCGTCAGACGGAGCAACGTTGGTCTTCATCCGGCATCAAAAACCCGTTTGCATACACATCCCCAAACATCCCCGGATCGTATTGCCGGATGCTTACGGAAGCAGCGAAGCGAGTGTTAATATTTGATGATGTTACGGTGATGGATAAGTGTATCTGGATCTCGCCGCATCCGAGGGTGCATTCGAATGGGAAAGTGAAATGTGAAGACTCGACCAAAACGCTGGAAGAACCAATGAAATGTGGAGCCATTTTTTTTTATTCTCTTCCACCCCATCAGACGACTGACGACGGGGCTGGTCAGGGGGGGGGGGGGGGGTCGATACAGCCCTTTGCGCATGTAAATAAGTAACAGTGGGTGGCTTTGGGGTGGCATCCTTTCATCCCGGCCCGTTTGGAGATATTCAAACTTTACGTTACGTATCGGTCGTAAATCCATAGAATTATTTCATGTGGTGCAATAAATTTTGCACCAGAATGCAGATGGGCAGCAACGTTTTGCCGCAAACTCCCTACCCTCGGGAGGATCCCTACACACATGGCGAGCGGTTCTTGCGGGTCCGAGTGTAATGTGCCATTTTGGAGTGTGATGAAGACGGATCTTCCGGTGCGGAACCCGCGACAGTTTGCGCTCGCAAACGGAACTGTTAAGAGAGTATCGGTAAGGACCAATTTTATCATCCCCTAAAATATCATGCCCTCGCTTCGAAAGAAGCATCGCAAGCGATAAACGCAAGCGCAGGGAGATAAATAGCGTACAAGGGTTTTTTTTATTACGAAACACAACGTTTCCGTAATCCAGCAAGCCGCATAAACTACGTCTATGCTATTGTCTTTCATGCTAGGATTTTTTTTCCTTTTTCCTTTGCTTAATATCAGCTCAGCACGAAACGAATCAAACCAGAATCAACGCAAATCGCAAATTTGCGGCAAATATCCTCCGCCTCGGTTGCGTAGAATTGTGGCACATAAAAGTTACACGCTCGATTGGGTTTTCGCCGTACGACAGTCGTCGCCATCGCCATCGTTGTCGTTGCCGCTTCGAAAGGGGTTCGGGACGTTTTGGTTAGGGAGAAATCACCATGGCGATAGGTTCCTGGTAGGGCACGATATTTCGATGGTAACGAGCGCTTAAATTGCGGGCGCATACTTCGTTAAAATCGGAAAATGATTTCCATTCGAGTTTCATCCGATCGGAGGCCGGTGGGGGTTGGCGGTGGATTGGGCTCAATTGACCGTGCGTTATTCGCTTGTTTGTTGGATTGATTGTACTCATATTCCCCTCGTTTCCATCGCTACGCAACTTTTGAAACGTTTTTTTTTTACAATGAAGGGCCAGTATTGCACGAGAGCCTGGTGTGGTTTAGTTGAAATTCGTATTACATTTGCATGTACTAATGCCCAACGAAGAATTACATAAAAAAAGTTTGTGTTATGGGAATATTTAGGCTTATTCATTCTTCGAAGTTTGCTTTAATTTATGTCTGGTGAGTTCTGGATTAAAACATCAAGGATTGTAGAATAATACTATTGTTTTATAAAACAGTGTTTGACTTTTGTAAAACATTCTGTTCCTTTTGTGTGTTTTCCGAAAAAAACTTTAACATATGGCAAATTTAAAAGGTTGTTATTTAATATTTAACAAGGTAAAATGTTATGCTTGTGGCATAAGCAGGATAAAATCTGCCAGGAAAATAAGATGATAAAATATATAATAGATAAAAAATTATATTTAAGGGTTGTTGATCTGTAAGAACGCACTTTACCATTTTACTTATTTGAATTTGAGCTTATATTTCATAGCTTGCAGGTATTTGTAATAGGTTTTAAAATCAAAAAAGTGATTAAAAAGATAAGATTCTTCTTCTAAGATTATGATTAGAAAAGGTTTTTTGTTCCATTGAAATGTAATATCGTTATTTTTTATGGAAATTTGACATCCATTTCTTTCAATGGATGAAAAACACCAATCTATATAACTACCATGGATGGTTTCTATTGCAATTGGTTTCACAACAAGAATGACGATTAGTGCATACGGACTGGAAAAAAGTTCAAAACTCGAGATAAGAAGTGACTTACGATCTGAAATTCGGCGGTAATTGAATTCTCGCCGAAAACGATTGGATCCTTTTCTCACAACGCGTGACGGACAGATATGATGCGGTGTTCGTGAATATTAAATAGCGGCCCATTCGCCAGACCCCAGCATTGGCGTGGAAGGATTCTTACTTTTTTTACGATCCACCATTGCCTCTCGCCATCATTTCCACGTGTCCCACGTGTCTTATCGGTGTTTGATTGCGGTGTCAAGTTCGTGCGGTCAACGTAACGTGCCATCGTAAACATTTGCGTGCACTTTCGAGCTGAACGAAGCACTTTCCTAGGCACACGCGGAAGATTCTTGCAGCCCGCTGTCAGTCATGTTGTTATGTCAGCCTGCTTTATGAGTGGAGGGAATGTTTTTTGCCTCCCTTAGCGGACTGCGTGCTTACTGGACGCAGCTGGCCGAGGAAACCTTTTTTCTCGGTTTCCTCCGTCCTGTCATCGGTGGGATTTTCGCACCATTCGGAAGCCGAAATTGGGGAACGGAAACTGTCAATTGTCAGTTTGTGGTCGTTTGGATACATTTATCTGCGCAAAGTCCGAACTCGGTTGGCCTTCCCATCGTCGCCCTCGGATCAACCGATGCGAGGGAAGCTCATCAAATGAGAGAATTGATTCGGTGTAGGAAATAAATGTCCTCCTTTCGCCGTTTCCGTTCCGTGAAGGGATGGATTGTCTTCTTTTCTTGCGTGTGTGTATGTGTGTGTATCGAGTATGTTACATAGACCCCACGTCCGAGAGCGATGTGAAGTTCGGATGTGAAAGAAAATTCATCGCCAACCGCGCGATGCGTCTTGGAAGATCGTACCTTAACGGCAATAAAAAAGGGATTGAATAAAGAGTGTAGCGAGAAGAGGAAGGGGAGGGGATTCAGCAACCAAAAAAAAATGGTTCAAGATTTATTTATCCACCCTAGGATGTTCACTGTCACTCCAATGACTTTAATGGCGTTTGCTGGTAAACGATCAACGAACCTTATGATATTGTGCTAAAAGTGGAAAAAAGATTGGCGATTGTATAGGCGAGCCACACACACATACATACACAAACACACAAACACACACAGTCGAGTGCATTTCGAGTGCGCGCGAATGGCAAAATTGTGACACGCTGACATGTTGAGACCGGATGAGTGATGAGTGGAATGATGATAATCCGATTCGAAAAAGGGCGAGCTTTTCCTCAAGCCAATAGGTTTATGCCATACTGCGGCGAAAGGGCGCGGTAGTTTGTGTGGAGTGATTTCAAAATTTTCCCCCCAATCCCACTTTTCATCCGTTTCTGGAGTAATGAATTCATGGAATGTGAGCGTTAGTGCTTTAGGGTTCATTGAGTGTTTCGAAGAAAGACTGGAAACACTGCCGGTTCGATGAACGAGGCTTCTATCGATGGCGTTTTTTTTATTCCCTCCAATAATAGAAGATTGACCAGCAGGGCACGTGGTCAATTTTTTAATAACGGTTTGTGAATGATGAAGAACGTTACTTTGACAGTAAGCCAAATCGATGTTGGGCTTATGACTGTCGATGAAAGGAATTCTGAACTACACGCAATTTCGCTTTCTCGTAGTATTTCTTGGTATTTGGTATTTAATTCTCATCTCATCTCAAGTTATTTTTTTCCAAAAATAAAATATACATGCAATATTCGTTCATTCTATTGAATTCAACATTCGCGAAATGTACTAAAAAGTCAACTTTTATTTTGAAATGCGAAACGATTTGGTCTATCCATATCTAAAATATAGATCGCGCACACTTGAGAACATTTGTATGCATAGAGTAGATCGCATACATTTTTATTGAAGACAATTCGCCACACTTGTAACAAAGTTGAAACATGGAATATTAAATATGATCAATATTTTTAGCAAAAGAGACACATAAATGTTTTTTTGAAAAAACAAATTAATGTCTTTTCTTTGAAAAAAAGCACTAAAGGTGATTTTGAAATGAACAAAGCCTTGATGAAATAACTTCCGTTCCAGTAGTTCCAGGAAGTTGAACGAATTTTCAAAATACCATCCATCATCCAACGATCATGATTTAAGGGTAAACCGATATAGTTCGCTTTTAAAGGGTTCTCAATATACTACTTTTCTTCGCTTTCTTTCTGTTTTCTACAACAACAACAAAAACCTAACTTTCTTACCGGAACAGGCACTAACCAACTGCTATAGGAATCGAATAATCCACCATCAAAGAAGGGCATGTTCGGGAGCTAGTTTGAGTGATTCTGAGCAAACGTTCAACGAACCGCGAACCGGTGACAGTGTCTGGACATGGTACGTTTTCTCTCGTTCGGTCTTGCTCAGCTCGCTCTTCCTCCCAACAAACCGCACCTTAATTGGTATGCAGGAACCATGTTGCGTACCGCCCGTTCGTGTGGTGTCTTTTTTTTTAATATTTCCAGCGTCGGATTCTGACGTCGCCCGAAACGACCGGAGGCTAGTGAAAAAAAAAAAACACAAACCAAACTTAACTCAGCGAATCCCTTTGATAGTCGATCGGAGGTTTGTACGAATGGGTATGGTTTCTTTTTCCGCGTAGTACTTGTTCGCGCTGTCCAGTGCCTAGGACGCGCTAGAAGGGCGGTGCCTCTTGTTTGGTTGAAGAGTCGGAAGAAAAGCGACCTCCTCTTCCCGCCGAAGGATCAAGCACATCCTTCAAGCCGCATACTGCAGGCTAGAGGCAAGGGCTTTCGGTTGCAATGCGGGCCGAAACAATTCCGAAAGCACGTTTCGTTCGTTTTCATTTCGTTGCCTGTTTGCAGACTGCTGAGCGTCTGGAAGTATCCGGTTACGGACGATTTTTACGAGTTGTCTAGAAGCGAATCAGAGAAACGAATTTTACTGACGCCGATGGAGCACTCGACGTTGAACGTGGGCAGGAGCTTGGACGGCTTAAGTCGGTAGAGGAAAGCAGGTGAGTCGCTAGCAATTCCCAAGGAAATGGTGATCAAACGTTCGTTTGATGTGTTGTAGTGTAGTTTGCTTGGCTGTTACTTGAAGCGGTGTATCGAATAATTTTGACAAAAATTCTTATTTCCAACCGGTTTCGGTTGAAGTTACACGTACCATTTTTTTTTTGGTTTGCTGGACCATTTTGTGTTTTTGATTGCTTGACAAGATTGCACTGCATCGCACAATTATTTCATTCTCGGTCACTAAAGTGTGATTTAACTGAAGCTGCAAAACAAAAGGATGCATTAGCTTCAACAAAGAGCGTGATTAACGCGCAACGGCACGAGCCACCTGAAATGAACACGCGAAAAACGGAAGCCGCAGCGAAAGAGAACATCACATTGTTGCAGAGAGAGTGATTTTTTTCACTTCACTTTGAAAGCGAGTAACAAAACTGAAACGAACACGAGATGATAAAACCATCATTCTTCCCATTCGGATTATGCCACACAATTATCATCTCGTTTGCTTCCGGGCATATTGTAGTGCTGTCCTTTGTGCGGATACAGGCGTTGATTGCGTTGAGCATTTCTACTCGAGTACATCTGTAAAGGATACCATCGCAGCGACTGATACTAGGGTGGCAATTGTAATGTAGGTTCGCGTCATACATACTGAGCAAATTAAGCATGCTTGCGAAAGGGTAAGCACTTTTAAAGTATGAAAAAATAATACAACGGTACGTTCGGACGTTCTTTTCTAAAGAGAGTGGTTGAACTCAATATCTGTTACTTGAAGTGTATCACATCTCACTGGTTTCACTGAATTTGCTGAATCTGTTCCAAACCTTAGATGGAAATTTGCTCCAAACGTTAGAGAAGATATCTGATAAAAAAGACAGTGATCGAGGTAACTTAAAGGGTTTTACCTCCACTTCTTCAGGCGTCAGTAAAACCCGCTTTTATATGTTAGGAGCGAATTAACAGAATTATTTTGACGTTATTTAGTATTAATGTGGGTTCTTCAATTTGCAGCGGTTCGGATGATAGTTATTTCTTTGAATTAACAACGGCACGGTTTTATTTTGGTTTTTTTTAATCACTCTTTTCACATATCATTATCCTTCGCGAGGATTAAATTAACCACGGTTCGATTTTATTTTGATTTCTTACTTAACACTTTTCTCGCGCATCATAATCCTCTGTCTCGACCAGAAAGAGTAACCGGAAGCGTGTTCGGTCACTTCATCGCAAAACGTCAAAATCCAGCCTCCACTGTTGCAGCGCGGTACACTACAAACGATATACCAACGTATACCAACGTATACCACATTAATGTTTAAAGCATATTTAGTGTTGTCGTCATAATCTATTTCTTTCGGAACTTCGTTTTTCAAAGATGGGCCTTCGACATAAACATGGTCGTTTTTTCATAAAAATAGAAGAGGTTAATCATATGTTCCAGTAGCTTTAGGCAGTATTGCTTATAAATTGACATTTAATTCTTTTTAATGTTTTATTTTATGTATTGGAATGAATTGTTTAGTATCGTTTTCTTTAAGTGTAATGAAATCTACTGTGGGAAAGACGTTTTTTGCTTTGCTCAATACAGATTGATTTTCTATTTTATGCATGGAAATCTGCTAATGTGAGGGCTATATGAAACTTAATGAGGAATGAATCACAGTTTTAAAGTTGGCCCCCAAAAAGATTCGACTAAGTTGAAGTTGTTGAAGTTGTACATAATTTTTCCTACACAATGCTTATCCATTTCAAAGTGATCTAAAATTCTTTACTCGATAGGGTCAGCGATCCTATGAGACCGTAGCTCATTAAACATCTAAAAATCGATTCTAAGATGCAGCTTTGTAAATATTCATAGTACCATAATATCAAAAGCTACGGAGCGTGTTACAGCAGAAAGTTTTTTGGAATCATCTCTCGTCAAACAGTATCGGGCAAAATAGCACAACCATCTTTGTACCAGTTATTTGTCTTTTACCTCTCCACGAGCTTTGAAGTTGCAAAGCTTGGCCGAAAACGAAACATCTCGTTTGCGTTTTCATCACAGTTTGCACTCCGAATTTCTTGAACCGGGCGAACCATGCCCAACACACAGCCGGCTGCCCTTGCGGCTATGAAGCTAGGCAAAGATAATCGAATAATAAAATAGCAAGTTGGTGCAAAAATTAAGTGAAAAACTTTTCTCTCCCATCCCATCTCACGAACGCGGGAAGGTGGTATAAATAATTCGACCGGGCAAGCTCTTGAGAGATAGTTTCAGCCAAGGCCACACTGCCTGGGTGCGTCTTGATGAAGGTTTAAAGCTTCAGATTGATAGCCGTGCCGAAGGCCCGTACACAGGACCCGGAGGTGAACGAATCGTTGAGCATTCGATTTTTGTGTTCGTCTTCCACTGCTTTCCTGCGTTACTTCCCGCAGCAAAAGCTTCACTCTCTGGTTTATCCGTGTGTTTGCTAGGGTGTGTGTGTGTGTCTGTGCTGTTGCAAGGATGTCTTATCTCACCGGCCGAGTTTGCGCCGCTGGGTGCAATCCCGAGCCAACTATTGGATCACTTTTTCATGCCGTAATTGACCGGAAAAATCTGACACTTGCTCAAGTGGATGAAATAGGATATGGGGCGCAAAGTTTTCACTCGCCCGCCGGGTCCGCAAGCCTTTTGCGGCTGCACTGTCAGTTGCAGGGTTTTTGGGGTTTGAGGTTACAAACCCTTTGCGAAAGACCCCGGCTCATTTAGCTGCTGGCCAGCGAGTGGATCCTGCTGGTACCGTCGCTAACTTTCTCGTACGGTGATTAATAGTGAGCGTTAGTTTGGTCCGAAAGCTCCAAATAATTCAACGGGGAGGGCCACCGGGTGGCCTCCGGTCAGTGTACGGACCGACCGCCCCAGATCGCTTGGTGTGTAGAAGATTGTTTTCGGATGATAGTTTTCTGACCATTTGTTTTTTTTTCTTTGCGTTACAAGACACTCCCCGGGGTGAGGGTGACCTTTGTGATGGGCGAATAGTAGACAGCAAGAGAAGCCAACAGTCGGGCAACTGTGAAAGATAATGCGAAGGATTACGTTTTAACTACGAAACGAAAGCTAAAAGATGGACCAACATACTTCCGAAGAACCTACGGAACAACGTTTTTAGACCAAGCAAAGTAGGAAAGTCGTACCAATTATTCCAGTGGTCAGGTCGATCTTTCGATCCAATCGTACAGAATCCTTCCTTGAAATCGATTTTAGTGTCTTTCGGGATGTTTGATTGTGGTATGTAAGAGATATGATGATTTTGTCTCAATTTTGTAGAAACTAAATGACATTTTATTTATGGCCTATGTCCTACTTTAATAAAACATATAGTGCACTGTTTTCTATAAAAAATAATTCAACTCAATATATCCATTATCCATTTATTGAGAACAGTTAAATAATCAATTTACATTCGCCCGTACAACTTTCGATTGCATTGGATTGGATTGGAGCAGTAATATGAATATTGGTAGATACATGGTAGAGGGAGTAGTTACTATTGGCATCAAAAATAGCAAGAATCATTTAGCAAATATTGCAGGAACGATTCATTTCGTGATTGAAAAATAATGAGTTTTAAAACACAATTAAGCTTGTGTTTTAAGAAAAGCCATTTAAAAAATCCATGAGTCCCAATCGTGGAAGCGATAGAAGATAAAATCGAAAATGACACAAAACAGTAATATTTGTCAGTTTGTTTGGTTGTTTTCATTTTTTCATGAAAATTACAGCTATGAAAGTTAACTTACATTTTTTACATTCGTTGACATTGGTTTATTATGATCTGGTTTACCTTTTGATTGATTACTTTTTCACATAAACCCTTTAATTGGTTTATTATGAATTGCTCATTTCACACTGCACATTGCGCATCATGATGTGCTGCTTCATAGAACAATGCTCTCCATCGGACTTTCCCGCTGTACGATGGGAATCTCGAAAATGTGATAACAATAAAGGGCTATTCTCATTTAACGCCGCGTGAACTCTATCGATGTATCGCAAAGACACAAACAATGAGTCAGGATGCAGTATGGATGCATTGATGTAGTTCTTCCAATTCCATATTCGAAAAAAACAGGAAAAATTCCACGGAAATTTTGCTACCTAACCTGAACGCCTTAAAACAAAACACTGATTATTTTACTTGATATTTATAGCTTCTATAAAATTAATATTCGCCACTTTGTTTATTATAATAATGTGAATGTGAATGTAACATAATGGAGTTGTTTCACTCAAAAGACGACATCGTTTACGGCGTTCGCTTCGCCTTTCGCTTTGTTTTCCTGTGTACAAACAAGCATCATACAACCACACAGCCTGCTCCGTTCGCTTTAAGCTAATATCTTTCTTTTCCTTCTGTCACATCTATCACACTTCGCACGCAGCTTCCATCGACGGTCGCACACGAAACACGGAAACTCTCGCTTTAAGCGCTTCATTTGTTCGTGTCCTCGGACTCCCGCCTTGCCTTCCCTTTTACCTTCCCTCCCATGGCTTCCCATGCCCAGAAAGGGGTAGCGAACGGCTTTGCGCCTTCCACCCATTGATGAGACTTTTGGGGGCAATTAAGGTGAATTTATGACTGCTGTCTTTCTGGAGCATTTCCCAGCCCATTTAGTGGCATTAAGCAGCGTACAAGCGGCGCGTTTCGCACGTGGCCCTTTGTTTTTCTTGTTTTTTTTTTTGGTTGGCCCAGCTGAAATCCCGCATTGATAAGCCGTGCCGTAGCCACGCACGCTGCCTCGTAGCGACGGCTTTTGATTGGAGCGAGCGGTAACACGCAATTTGTAAAACTTTCGATGGAGAAAACCGAGCGTCAGAAATGAAGTGGTTCAGACTCACGGGCACACTTTTGCGACGCTATTGGTGGCTCTTCATTTCGTTCCATAAGTACATTACAGCTTGTAAATGTATTAAATCGGCATGCAGCATCACCTTGCAGTGATGTCTTCTTGATACACATCGCACCGGTACGGAACGACACGACACGGTAAAGCAACACCTTTCGACGCGAAAAGGACACTGTCGCATGACGAAACGATGACACGCAGATGATGTGAGAGATTATTAAGTGCTTTGAGTGCAAATGAGAACATAAACATGGGTTGTGCATGAATTTCACAGAAAACCACCGTCGCCGTACGTTGATCTCCGTACCGGGCGCCATAGTCGTTAGGCAAATGGAGCGTAAAAAAGTCAGGCGGAAAGGCTCATCCAGTCCCGGGCGCCGGAAGAGTGACGCCCGGTACACTCAGCATTTATTTCGATAATTACGGACGGATTATGAAGCCCGTTAAAATTAACTACCGACATTGTTCGTCAACGAAGCCACCGTGCTCGGAAGCTCACATTACAGGACGGTGCCGTGCGACCGAGCATAAGGCTGGTGGGTCCGTCTTGGGAGTAATTTTTACTTCCTTCGAGACAACGAAAAAGAGATGGAGGGGAGAAAAAAATCAAACACGAAAGTGAAACTGGCATCGTTAGAAGCGACTACAAGCGACCGGACGCTGGAAGTCTAATTGTGAGGAATATACATAATAAGCGTGATGTTTGGTATTGCACACGGGAGTGCTCCGAGGTTCCGATTCGCTTTGGATTCATTTGCTTTTTTTTTTATTCGTTTCGGAAATCCAATCCGATCTCGAATGGGTTCCACCGCGCGAACGTGTTCCGGCTGGACACGTGGGCACAATCAATTTGCACCTTTTCGAGAAGTTTCGTACCATTACCGGCACTGAAAACCCCCGGCATGGTTTCCCGGTAATCATTATGCGGGATAGCTGGAATTTGGTGGATTATTGTTTACCGGGCCGGGGTCGTGAGTGTTTGCGCGCCCCGCGTAAACGCCACGGTACAATCGCCTGGGGAATGCTGGTGCCGGTGAAATTAGGTGCTGTTTTAGGGAACGTGAAATTGAATCGGTCGGTAAAATAATGACGACTTTTGGGAAGCCGGAGTAAACCGAAGCGCGCACGGCTTCGGGGAAAAACCCCATTTACTACCGTCGAATGGCGAGCCGAATACGAAAGGGCTTTTTGAAGAAGGTAACTGCAGGGGTTTCTGGGTATGAATACAGAAATGTTTTTATTGGAAATTTTCAATCGACAAAACGGTGGTTAAAACAAAACTTTGCTTTAGCTAGTATTAATTTTTCCTTGAAAATTATTTTATGTTTGAAGTTGTATATAATTGGCTTATATGGAGCCAATTATATATTTAGTTTGGAGTTGAAATTAAAAAAATAATACAAATCAGTACAAAAAAATTAGTACATTTTTTATTTGACAGAACAGAAACTTATAGGTGCGATGAAATATTTCAAATGAATTTCATATGAAAATTTCGTTGTAGCATGGCATACTGCATAGTAGTTTATTATGCTTATATAATTTCAAAATGGTCAGTTTTTAGAATCATACGAACATATTTCACCGAACTCTTAAAAAAGTGCCTTATTGAGGAGCAAGTTTTTCTTCGTAAAATTAAAAAGCACTTATCACAACGAATAACGAACGAACACAAACCGGTGAAATTTCTACATACCTATAAATGAGATCGGATGCCGGTAGTAGTATTGGCTTTTTAGTTATAGCTTGGTATGTTTTGATCGCAAAAATGTATCTTTGAAACCAAATTCAAACACTTAAACCGTTTTTAATCACATTTCCGTCTTAAGGTATGTTTATAAGAATCAATGAATAAAAAGAACGCATCAGTTCATGTTTTGCAAAAAATCGAGCAAATTTGTTTTTTATTTTCACCCATGTAACTAATTTCTAGCGATAAATCAGAGTTAAAGGTACGCAACGTAAAAGTTTTGATTCAATGCTAGTAGAAAAGTATAGCGCCCGGATTTATTTCGGAAACATCAAATCTCAACTCTTTCTGCCAAACTTGCGTGTCATCTCTGCCACATTCTGCTGTCCAAACAGTGATATCTTTGAGGCATGTTCCAATCCATCTACCTCACTCGATGTGTGTGAACCAAAGCTCACGTCTACTTCCCCTCAAAAAAAGGATCAAATCAAAGGGGGGCACGTGAGAATCTGCTGATCCTACCGGGCCCCTTTTCCCCACCGGATGTCGGCACCATCCGCGGAGTCCATCGGTCCCATCGGGCGTAATCCGTCCGGCCGGGTTGGTCATTTTTCATCCGAAAAACTGTTTAAATATTTATCCATCCGCCAAGGGACGGCCGGTGTCCTGCGGGCGATTGCGTCTCCAGAAGTGACACTTTCCATCCCCTCGCCCTTATTGCCGTTCGGTTTCGGTGGCTGGATCTCCAAAGCACACGACGCCTTCCTATATGGTCTCCGTACACGAATCGGACGGACCGAACGGACGAACGGTTGAAGAAAAAAAAGCGTCAAAGAAAACACTACCAAACCTGAAGGTTTTATGTCAATTCGGTGAAAATTTGCTCCTCATTTAAGGCCCACCGGAGGTAGGTAACCTTCGGGGCGCTTTAGTGTCTTTCTTCTGCTTTATTTTCTACTTTTTTTTTTGCTGGCCACCTACCATTCGTCCGCTCTGCCGCGTACGTTTCGGATTTCGGCAAGGTAAACAGGTCATGTTTTCGTTCCATTCATCATGGCCGGGTTTGTGCCTGGAAGGATTGTTGTTCCGCCAAACGGCGCCCAGCGCCGATCTCCGCTAGATGGGGTTCGTTTCCTCATCAAACGTTCCAAGAAATTTAACACCCCATTCGGTGCTTAACCGGCTGCAGCCACAGAAGAGTGTGTGGTTCGGTCGTTCGGAAAGGGATATAAAACAGTGAAAAAGATCACTTTTTTGAGAGAAAATACTTTGATGACAAAACCATATTCTCGGTACTTTAAGCGTGTTTGAAAGGATTTTGTGATTTAGTGTAACAGTATTGAAATGATTTTTTTCTTTCCCATCTTGCTGGAAGAGATTCACGACTGTGTGTGTGTGTGTGTGTGTGTGTGTGTGTGTGTGGGCAGGAAAGCGATAAAGTATTTTAATTTTTTCCTAATTTTCCAACCTTGATCTCTCTACATTTGCCGAGAATTTCACACCGTACCATGGCACTTGGTGGCCTAGTGGGAGAAATTAACAACGAAAGCTTTCGGTGTGTTTTATTTGTCCTTATCGTTCGTTTTTCAGGTAAATTTACGATCCTTCCTCTCCTCGGTGGGAAGCTATTTCTGGTATCCGTTTCGCAGAAGAAACGCGCGTACCGGGTGACCTTTTTCTTACCGCGTCTGTGCGCTTCAGGAAAGGGCCGGTTCGTATGAAGAGTGTATCGCAATTTCAAACAGTACTGTTGGCCCTCCTGGCCGGGCGGAGAGAACCGCCGGGGCGAAAGTCAGCAACAGAGCACCCCGTCCGGTCGGTGAGCAGAAACAATAGCAAAACAAAGCAAAGGTGAAAAGGATGAACGTCTAATCCGAAATGAATACGAAAGAAAAATCGCACCCATGGCCCTTCGCAAACCGGGCCCAACATCAGCGAACGGTGGACGGGGCACGAATTTTAATTAACCCTTCCACAAATTGTGTTGGCCCGTCCATTTGTCCTGTCGGTGACAGTTTATCAGCTATCCTTCATCGTAAGGCACGCGCCGTCCAATCAGCCAGGGGCAGGACGAGGGTGGGGACAGCTCTGAAAAATGACCGGTTAAACGAGCGATGGAAATGGGAATGGGTTTTTTTTAAACTCTTTTTTCGGGGTTTTGAGCGAGCTAAAGATCGAGAAAAGCTGAACGAGATTAGACCGAAGCTGGTTTGTGCCGGTTGTTGTTTAATGTGGAACATGTTGGAGGCTAATATTAACGAGCGAAACGCATTTACAGACGTCCTAAATTGGTGGCAAAATTAAGAAAAATCATATTTAAATGAGATAGTAAAATAATTAAAAATTTACCAAACTAAACTTGCTTGCTCATTTTGATGGTTAAAAGTGTAAGAGAAATGAATATAGTGATTGAATAATTCACTGTTTACTTGCTTTTTAGGTTAGTTGAATGATGCTATTGATTTATTAGAATATTAATAACTCAAAAACCATGTCAAAAAGCATACAGATATTATTTTCCAGATAAAACAGCTATATTTAGTCAATGGGAAAGGTATATTAAAAATGATAAATGACTTTAAAATCATTAAAATATCGCCACATTGTGCTGCACTCTTTCTTTTCTTTCGACAAATTCATATTTATATCACAAGCATAAGAACTCTCACAAGTCAAACACAACTCCCATACAGCTATATATGAACAGGAAGTCAAAATTTCTGTGATATTTTTACTACCCACCATCATCATCATCATCATCATCACGGACGTCATAAAAATCATCATCATGTGATGGTACCATCCGGATGCGCATTAGAAGCACCGGAAAAATGAACGAAAGTGAGTAGGCGGCTGTATCCTCTGTTCCGGTCGTATTTCCATGACGTACGTCGGTACAAATAAGTCCGAACGATTGCTACAACAAACGAAAAGCTGTTCCCATCGTCGATCACTGTGTGTGTGTGAGGGAGCGTGTGAGAGAGAGATAGAGAGAGATGAGCCGTAAGGCGAAGTTTGGTAGCAGGATAATTTTCCACTCTAAATGTATCACTGCTCCCGGACTCCCGGACCTCCCGGACGATCTAGTTTTCTCACTGCAAAACTGCGAGAACTCACCACCGGCAGCCATGTGCAGCCGAGCGGCATGCATCGTTTAGTGCACGGCTCGGGGTGCGTGCGCTTTATCCCACGGACAACATGTAAAGCATTTCAGGGTAAAAGATAATAAATGAAGAACATGCTTCAGGCGGATTGCCAACCGCTCCGTTGGTTGTGTCTTCATTTCCGGCTGCTGTCGGGAGTGCCTTGGAAAACGGCAGCAATGGTGTAATAATGAGGACTGCGGCAGCAGGGCAGACGAGGCAAAGGGCCCAGTAACAGATAAGTGTTAAAAAGGAGTACAATACGAGGTGCGGAAGCTTTGCTACAAAAGCCGCACCAGCTAGAGCATGCCGATGGGAAATGTAGAAGTGCCCCATCGGTAGCGTTTTCTGTGTTCGCTTGGGAGAAAACCTTCCCCTGGTGGCGTCTTCGGGTTGGTCGGGTTGGATGACTGAGTGACTGGTGCAAAGTCGACCGTACGCCGCTCGATGGACTCGGATGTACAAGCGTCACCGAACAGTGTCGTCTCGTACTGTTGCACAGTTTCCCCGAGCCGAGCCGGTTTCCCGCGCACTTGATTTGGGCAAAGAAGGAAGCGTCCTAAAAACATGAGCAGGATATACCGACATCGACACAACACTCGGGCAGAAACGAGAACTACGACGACGGAGACGACGACGAGCACGATGACGACAAAGCTAAACAAAAAAACAATGGACAAATATTTAGCAGAAAATAGCATGTAAATACACTCCACATCCGGTGCATGGCGCTATCGGCGGAAGCCGACGGACGATGAACAAAGACATCCGTCCGACATGAGACGGCCCCGGGAAAGCCTGCGCACCGGAAGGGATCGAAGGGAAAAGCCAACGGTGGCAGGGAACCGTTGACCAGTGACCGTAACGGATCGTCAGTGCCTCGGACGGGCTGATATGCGCCGAAAAGGGAATTCTTGAGCACGGCAACCAGCACAAAATGGCGCCGAAGATGATGGTAATGATAGCCTTGGCATTTTCGGAGAACCACCGACCAAGGACAATCAGACCAACCGGGTGCCATCGTGTCCTGCTGGTCGCAGCGCCCAGCACAAACCGCCCGGTGGAGTCGGGCCGGGAAAGATAAAGCCTTTGCGAGAGAGAGCGAACCCACGGTCTCCCGCTCGCTGACACCCCGGAGACCGTGTTAAGTCAAGCCATTTAATCTGCCCCACAATCGGGTGGGTGTTTCGATGTCGGTAGCTCGGGGTTTTGTTGAACATTCCATTGTGGCATAATGTTTTTCGGTCGGTTGGCGAACGCGCGCACTCAGCGTACGGCTTGTGTGTACGGCTTCGTTACACGACGCTGTTTGACTTATTATCCTTGGAGGAAATTAACAGCAGAAACTCGGTCGCGACAACACGGGCACCGAGTGGCGTCACGAGCGCCACAAAACATTCCGTCGATCATCACCATCCCTTTGTCCCTCCGTTTCCCTATGGGACGATCTTTTGACGGTTGCTTTGCATTGTGCTAAAAAAACGGAAACAAAATTTAAAAAAACATGGCATACTGCGGGCGAGCATTTCTTACACATGGCGGTTGGTTGGCGCAGAACGTTTAACTCCTTTTTGGACGTGTTGGTAACAGTCTCTACCCTCCCAAGACCGGTGCTAGTGCATTGCGATCATTGTCGCAAACACAAAATGGCTTCACCGGTGAAGACGGCGGTGCGCTCGGTTTTCATCCCTGTGCTCCGTGGGTTTTATTGCCCCGGAGAGACACGAACGACACGAGTTTTCATCTGACAAAACAACGATAGACGTTTTAAAATGTGTAAAAAAGGTTGCTACACGGCATGCGAGCGGGATTGCCAAATTGGGCGCGGTGGATTGGGGGGAAGACTTTCCAGGCGATTTGCTAGCACGGAACAGGGTATCATGTCCTTTGTTTTTAGTAAGGCTTTTTTCTGAAACTTAAAAAAGAATATTTGAATGAAATGGTTAGGTAAGTTATTGCTGGACTTTTCGAATTCACAAATAAAGCGTGACGGGATGTAGAGGTTTTAAATGTAATATTCATTGTGCATATTGAAAAAATCGATAACACTCATAACTCTTTTATCCTATTTCCACAATCCAAAACTTCGTAGTTTATTTCACACAACCAAACGTATTTGATATGATCTAAGTGAACGGATGTGTTTTATATTAAAATAAAAAAATAACATTCCCGAACGCCGATCGTCAATTATGTTTTATGCTGTTTCCGTTTCCAAGCTTATCTATGGTACATTGTAACATGGGGACTTTAGTTGTTGTTATGTTATGAAGAACCAAACGTATAAATTTAACTGATCTAGAAAAAGGAACATAAAGGAATTGGCCAAGGAACATGCTCCGGTGGAAAGCGATTTGATGTTTTTTATTTGACGTACTATTCGTTTCAAGCGCATATAATTATTTTAATCGATACTAAATCCCTTTCCTACGCACAAAAAATGGAAATTAAATCCTATTTTTTACTCAATAAACAGATCATGCAGTTATAAATACGTGAAGTTTGATTAGTTAACTATAATGAGTATTAGCAGAAATTTGTCAAAAAGTATGTGATGTACCTCCGTGTGTGGTAATTTAGCATTTTAGGGCTTGCATAATACGTTCACATTAATGGCTAAAAACCTGTTTTAAGGAACTAAGCTTAGCAACAGGGTCAAATTTTATAGAAAAACAAGTACAAAGTTCCGTGTATTGCTCGCATGAAATTAATCCATAAATAATTATATTAATACATTATTTAATACAGCCCAGCATCCACTAGCTTACGGATCGTCACAACGCTTTTACAACGCTACGAAATAGCTTAGACACTTTTGGAAGCATAAACAGTTATAAAAGTAATATTGAACAACTATTGTAAAAGTACTAGTCTCATATTGGAATAAGCTTACATCTGAAACTCACCAACCCGTTGGAAAAGCAATTACTTACGGCGTCTCCGTCAACTTACCCAAGCGCATTAAAACCACGATGAACTCTGTCCGGTACAGTCCGCGTGGAAAGCAAATTCTCGTTACTTCTACCCAGCCCATAACATCGAGCCCTTCCAAGCGGAAGCTCCATTCGCCCTACGGCATTTACGCACTCTGCAGTCGTCGAGCGAATTCTTCTGCACATTCTCTTCAGGGGTACCGGAGCGTACGAAACAAATGTGTTAACCAGTCCATTATGCAGAAGCTTAAGCATTGATTTACCGGCGGTCGTTAGAGGTGTCGGGACCAGTGGCCGACCGGCCGACAGGTGATATGATCGCTTCCACAACGGTGCACACATCAATCGTGCGCAACACTTTACCCATCAATACGCCGCTGGCCGCTGCTGCATAAAACCACACCGAAGACGTGTGCCTAGGGTGTGCCTCCGTATGGTTTTCCTTCCATCCCGAACGCTTGCAATACGTGGCAAAGCACGTTCCGTGTCCTTGGAGGCGCTCGTGGTTGCCGTTGGTGGGTGTGCTGAAATTTCAACTATAATTTCTGCAGATTCTTCAAAGATGCGGAAACCGAAACCGAGGCTGGGGAAAGCAGCCGGTAGCGGGTCGTCCAAAGTCGGTGCAATCAAAACCATCTGCCAAAGCTGGCTGCAGCGGAGGCAGTAATAATTTAGCAGCAGTGTAAACACGTCTCCGTCAGCGATCGCACCGTTCCCCGGAGCAGCCGAGGAACCGACCGAGAGCGCCGTGTGTTTCGTCGAATCATTCCCTGCCAGCACAACCGGCACGTCCGTGCCAAGCGCGTGTGACCGACTGCTTACGAACGAAGCGAGCCTGGGAGCGAGGGGTTAAATGTCAAACCATGGTGAACATTTCTTGAACCCCACGGTCGGCGCTCCATTGCGTGGGCCATCCCGGGGACGGTCTGGACACACTCAGACGACGCTTTTCATTTTGTTTATCTTCAGACGAAAGTCTGGACAGTCCGTGACATCGTGACAGTGGACCCGGGCATGGCCGGGCGTCGTCTGGCGTAGACGAATGTCTTCGGGCATGGTTTAGTCACGGTGTCCGCTGGAGCCGTAAGGTGGCTTGTGTAATTTAATTATGATATTTAATCTGTGTTTATTTTTCCGCACGTCTCTGCTTGTGTTTCAGGCGACAGGCTGCCAAAGTGCTCGACTTGCGAGTGTGTGTGCGCAATGGTTGCTGCGATAAACGGTTAGACGGCAATACACGCGAAAAGCTCAACGCTTGCTGGTTGAAATATGCGTTAAAATAGCAGCTTAATGAATAACATTTGCTGCGAGTTGGGTATGAAAGTTGGGCAATTTATTATTTCAACATACTGACGTTGCGCTGATTTATTGCGTTTCGTTTGAAAACAAAGGTAATTTTGAATTTTTAAGTTGGTTTTGAGAAAAAATGATAGACGAATCGCATAACAATCGTTTTCTTTCAATTAGAATTATATTTTTTTAATTTGTAAGAATTTCTTATCTGAATAACCATTTATAACAATTTTATATTGTTTTGATGAACAATAAGTTAGGGCATATTGTACTTGAAACAACAGCAGCGTAATTATACCTTAGGTGGTCTTAGATGGTCGTATTTATATCTAAGACACAAAAACTTCATTAATATGTTTTACAACGATTTTGTACGAAATTATTAAAAGCATTCTCCATGTGTTTTCAAACCTTTTTATCGACATTTTATGATTATCTTACTGTGCTCATCTTTACAAATAAAGAAACAATAAAAATACTAGTCCCAAAACCAAAACATTTCATCTTCACAATATTTTTGCCTTTTTATACTCGCAAGCTGTACTGAATGCGAATGAAAAACAGAAACGAAGCTTCCCTTTGGATGGCTAAATTCGTCAGCCAAGTTAGCCGGACATGATACTGAAAGTGGTAAATATTCCTTTGATGATGTTTTGCAATCAACTATTGAAGGCTGAGAGACCTAATAAAAAAAAACTGTTGATTTCAAAACAACTAATGCAAAAAATTCAAAAAGATACAAAACTACAACTCAGCAAAGGTAAAATTCAAACTGTTTCAAGCTTTCAAAACGCTGCTATATCGTGCATCACCACCGAAAAGGGAACTATCTTAAAGGCGCATCATTAATTGGAATCGTTTGACGGGAGTTTCCGGTACTTTCGTTCGCGTACGACCGCGTACCCGTGTCTTGCACGTCCCATTCGGACGGTTTTGTGGTGACGCTTCAGTGAAAATCAATGCAGCTAGAGAGCGGAGCGCGACAAGACGTTTGCCGCAGGGGTGCCATCGGCTTTATGTGCGAGGAAACTGTCAGGAAATTGTTATACGCATCCGAACGGTGTTTCGCTTGATGATAATTTCCACCTCGATGCTGCTGCTGCTGGTGCTGCTGCCGCTACGTCGCACCAATTTCATCTTTCCGCAATGTGTGTATGTGAGAATGAACCTGGTGTGATCAACGAACGGATCGTTGAACCAGTTCACGCACACAATCACACATACACTCACACACACGCGCGAAGAGCGTCTCGGGCCATAGTTTTAGTGGCACATCCTGTTCTGCATGCCGGCGCGGTTTTGCGGAAATGGCAACGGGCGTAGATCGGAAGGTGCTGATTTATTGCACCATTTCCGTGCCCATAATCAAACGCCGCCGGAGGTGCGACGTGTGCTCCACCGAACGACGAATCGGTGCCGAACTGAGACCGGATGGTCAATTAACCCGTTTCGCTCACGGGACATTGCACGCCGAGTCGGTTTTGCGGGCTTCCGTTTCGATTAATTCTGATCGTTTGTTTGGGGGTTCGGTGTTTTCGGTGCGTATTCCGTGGGTAGGGGATTTTTTATGAGCGGAGACGACTCAGGTGTTGAAGTGCTGATGGCCGCTGCTGAAGGCTGTTTGAGGAGATTGTTTTGTAATACAGATACGCTTAGATACGGTTTTCGCGGATAATAAAGAGTGACATAAGATGGCTATGGTAGCAACAGGAGCATTAGAACTTTGTACAGGAATTGTTTGAGAAAAATGATAACTTTTGTAAAGATTTATTCATGATTAATCAAAATTCTATTGGTCGGGCACTAAGAGATGTTTTTAACATTGAAATTTGACTATAAAAATCTTGCTTATATTTTGTTGATATCTTCTAGCGTTCAAAACACAAAAAGGCCTTTTTATTTTTTTTTTTTTAATTTTTAAGGATGGCCTGGCCGAATTGCCTTTTAAAACCTATTTGAATTCGGTTAATGACGGTGTTAGTGGCTCATAATAAACATTGATGACCTTTAAAATCTTCGCGTTACGTAAATTGCCCAACCCATTTTATTTTATGTGCAAAAAATATATTATAAAGTGCTATAAAAAGTGTTATAAAGTGTTATTATAAAACAACTGTAATACACTGAACTGCTAGACCGCGGTTTTAGTACTGGATTTAGTACAAGGGTCAAACAGCGTTTTAGGCATAAAATCACAATCAATTCGGTGTTTTTGGGCAGATTAAACAAACGACGTTAAAAGACACAATTTCATAAATTCCATATAAAAATGGGCTATTTGTAGAAAAGCATTAACTTAAAAAATCCAATCCAATCCTGTTTCAGGGTGCTGATTTTATTCAATATGTGAAGTTACTATGTAAGTTTGTGGTCACAATGTCATGGTCAACGCTGATGCTAGAACTGTTCCACCACTATAACTCATAATTACGATAACGATGAGATAAACATCAAACAATTATGATTTCAATATTTAGGTGAACTCTAGGCGAATGTGGTGGGCTGATACAGAGTTTTGCCTTTTACTTTTTATTAACAGATCAAGTGAAATCGAAGTTTGTTCCGAGCGAACTCGATCCTAATTCATTGATTGTAAGCCTCAATCGATGTAACTGAGACCAGGCACGGTGCACGAAGCATTAATTAAATAGCTCTTAGTTAGGTGAGGTGTCATCAGCCATGCGTATTTTAAACCGTTTCTGCTGACCACATCAACGGGTTTATATAAAATTGTGGAGAGACGATGAAGCTGGAAGGAATTATGATCTAATAGTTTCATGATGTAAATGAAGCTATTCAGTTTATAAAGTGTAACGATTTATACAAATGGTTAAATGTTACAATGGCAAAATTTTGAAAACAAACTCAATATTTATTTAAAATATTCTGAAGTAATGTAAGCCCTTATATTAGTGGAAGATAGATTACCTTAGAGAATGCATCGCTTGAAATTAATTTATCTTATTTCTCAAACAGTCAACCTTAGCTGTCTTGATAACGTGAACAATCCGGCAAAGCAATTTGAATAATTCCTACCGAACGCAATCAATTGCACGAATTCCATCACATCGATTGATTGATCCGATAGCCAGCGTGCCGATCAATTTGGTGTGTGGCAAGTGCAATCACGTTGAAGGATCCCTTTGCTCACATACAGCAGTGGGTAAAGACACACACACATACACAAAAAACCCCTGTACACTCTCACAATGTAAAAGCGCACAGCGCAAACACATCGACGCTTTGATGTTGACCACCAAGTCCACCCGGCGTAGCATCCGTGTGCTGGAAAAGAGGTGATTAGACATTTGCATTCCACCGCTGTGCAACTGATTGCAGGCCTTTTTTGCTCGGGGGTGAAGGGTGGTGGCGGTTCGTTAAGCGTCCATGTTGGAATTCTGCGATTTTAACGAACGATTGCACACGTCCCCGCACACCCTGTCGATCAAACAATTTGAGAAGATACGGCAAAAAAACAACACCGAGGGAGAAAGAAAAGTTTATGAGTTAAATGAACTTTAAATGAAAGTGGATTTATAGAGCGCTTGTGATTCGATGCTCATCAAAGGGTCGAAGCAATGCAAGGTTGTAATATCCAGTGACGTTCGTGTATACTGAACATAGCTTTTCATTTACGAGTATTGTTAAAGATCCACTAGGCTTAGAAATAATGTCAATGAATAGTTTGTTTATTGTCCATTGATGATATTGTGATTGTGATTCAATCCATTGAAAGGTGCATACAATTTTTTTTGCTACATTCAGCTCCCTCATACTTTGTTTTATGATTTTGAACATTCAGAGTACCATTTTAGTTTCTGATTTTCCTTTTTTCTGAACATGTACTAGCAATTTGTGTCATGCTCAATGTAAGTTTATGGCTGGTAAATTGTCGTGCTTTTTTAACTCTTTACGACAATTAATGAGCTTGTTTGTAAAAAATTGTGTCGAAAATTTTGATGTTTCCCAAACATCCTTTCAATATTAAAGCAACAACTAATTAAACAACAATCGTTCCCCAAAACTCTATGCATTAATTCGTTTCTCATTTCGAAACGGAATCAAACAAACATCGTGCTGTGTAGCTTAACCTCCAGCCAAACGCCAAACCATTCTCCGAAGGTTCCCATGAATCCCTCCCATTTGTATGCTCGCATAATTTCGATGGTTTAATTTAGAAACGGGGACCCATTTCTCACGATGACGAATTCCTTTTGTTTGCGGCAACAAAGGAAGGACGGCAAAAATGGATAAACTTGCGCGCAGTGAACCGCTATTGTCACCAATTTTCCCCGTGCGTTTAAAATCAACCCGTCATTTCCCGGGGCGGCCGTGCTGACACTAGCAAACACCTTTCCAAATTAGAACTTTTCCACCCGGTAGCACCCTCTTCCTCTCCTTACAACCACACACACCCATGCACCTTACACCGTGATGGTGATTATCTGTATCCTTCGAATCCTTTAACCATCTTCAGGTTTAACAAGCGGGCAGAACACTGGTTGGTTCTTCTGCCCGACGGTCCCTTACCGTCGACGGTGTCCCTGCAGTAATTTACCGCGACCCACCGCTGGGGGCTGGGACCAGCTCAGTCGAGCCCGGGCGTGTGACACCAAAATGCGAAATGTTCCAACAACCGAACACAACCAACACAACGGGGACGCAACGGCATTCAACGACGCCCGGTAAGCACGTAACCGGTATAATTCATGCGAATCGCGAACTTTCCAACAGCGGGAGAAGGTTACACGGACAGGTATTTGGAACGAAGCGTTTTGACTCTCGAGTGCGTTGGCACTTTGAGCCGCCGGTTTATGCCGGCGCATAATTTGTCCGTGGTGGGGCAATAGGCTGGCGGATCTTCCCACGCTCCCGGGTGGGTAGGCGCGTGCATGAAGAATTACGATAATGTTGCGCGGATCACACCCGGGGGACCGGGGGATGGGGAGGATCGTATCGCTTGCTCGTTCGGGGAGGAAAGTAGATTCCTTTGATACTCGGCTAATGCGAAAGGAATGGTCGTTTTAGCTGCTTTCTTTGGGTGTTTGCTGAAGAATGGCGAAGGTGGTCACATAGTGGTTGCGTTTGGGTAGGGTAATTTTGTGTTTTAAGTTTACTTTAAAAGTTGGTAGCATTGTGTTAGTCATAAGTAGATTGGTACAATTACTACAGATTATTACGACTAAGCAGAAAATTTATGCTTTGCTCGATTGCAAAAATATATCCACCATATTCAAGGTAATAATAATTGAAGGTATAGCGTCGAATAAAAAAAGAGAATTAAAGTTTATTTCAATCATTGGAAAATTAGTTTTATACTATGTTATTCATCTGATACTATAACTTCAATTTTTTCGCAACCTTAATGATAAGATAAAATAATGGAAAACGAAAATAAAAATGTTGGAGAATCTAACAAAGTAAAAATAATAAATAAAATAGTAAATAGAAATAATAAAATAAAACATAACAAAATAGTTGTGGACTAACACAAACATAAACATAGAGAGAGCGAGAGAGAGAGAGAGAGAGAGAGAGAAAGAAATAAAGAGTAAGAGATAAGATAGATAGCCTGCCGAGATAGCTGGTTAAACAGTCGAATAAATAATGCTGGTTACTAACGAAAATTAACCCTTACACGAGGGAAATGTAATAGTTTCTATATTGTTTCTAGCAACACAGTTGTTAAGTATTAAAATTCCTCTCTTTTAATCCGTTTTCCGTAGTTTGGTACGCAAAAATTGTCAATTAAAACATGCCATTTGGTTCGTACATAAAGCTAGTCTGGTTTCGTTCTCTATCCTTCTCTTTGTTTTTCTATCAACTAACAAACGAATGAGAAGAGGGACTGAAATTCAGAGGAGGCACATGGAGCCTTCTGGTTACCTTACACCAGCGTAACACGTTCATCAAGCAACGAAACTTAAGTTTACGTTGATAAATCCATCATTGCTATAATTTTCCAAACGAGTATGTTTTTCTACGACCTGGTTCACAGCTTGCCAATCACTCATTGGGCGTATTCGTACCTCTTTCTGCCTTTCATCGGTTTTGATTTTAGAGTACGACTGTTTTTTTCCCCCATCCATCCAGCCTTTTGGTGTGAACCGGAAAAATAATACCTAATCCCGTGTACGAAGTCAAAGGTTATCCGTTCCTTCCCGGCTTTTTTGAACGAGTTTCTCGGGACGATCCGCTTCCGAGCTTTCCGAGAGGCAACGAAAATACGATCGTAAATTTGCACTTTTAATGTGTTTGTCACCAAAGTTGTTATCGGCCTGGGGGAGTGGGAAAGCGTTTTCGTGGGCGGGAGGGGGGGGGGGGAAATAACGAAAAATTTCCACCCCCAAGCGAAATGGTTGTGGACGGGTTTTTGCGAACCGGCGTCTAGTGGTCAACCGTCTAGTAGTAGTAGCCTCGAAAGCTGCCGGCAAAAACTCTAAACTGCACAAACACGTTACTCTTCCGCCGGTGCTTGCTTGCCTCTTCCACCAGCCATCCATCTTGGGCAGGTTCCGGCAAACAATCGAATTCCGGTTCCGTTTAGCACTTTTTCTTGTGCGTTTGGCGTTAGTGTGTGTGTGTGTGTGTGTGTGTGTGTGTGTGTGTGTGTGTGTGTGTGTTTGTGTGCTTTTTTGGTGGCTATCCATTTTTCATCCATTCGGTTCTCGGAACGGAACGTTGACCACCGACGCCATGGCTGAAGGGCGGCTTGGTTTTAGCTTCGTGTTTACACTGGCCACAGCGTTTCCACCGTTTCCGAGCGAACGAAGCGGAGGAAAAGTGACCCCTTTAGGAAAATTATTCCTCGTGTCCGCTTTTACCCCAAACTACTCACTCCTCAAACAAAACAAAAAAATATACGACGCTCCGTAACTCGGAGCACAACTTCTGATTACACATGGTTACGGAGGCAAATACAATTTTGTTTCGGAGCGCACAAAAAACGGGGCTTCCGGGAGGGACGTAGGGGTTGGATGGTGAGCGCCGTCTGATTCGAAAGCCTTTATCCACCTCCCAATTTTCGACTCCGACGGTTTGGTGGAGGATTCAAATTATTTGCCCAAACCGGGTGGAACCGAGCGCGGGGGGCGGAAGCTTTCCAAAGGAGATTTTATGCTTTTGCAATGATGGTTCCTTCCTTCGGGAAGTGTGCTAGACTGCGCGGCACATCCCTGGATGATGTGGGAAAGATGGAAACAAAAAAGTGTCTAATTTTGGAGTGAGGCTCATACTTTACCGAACCGTTGATCGTTTCTTAAAGTGGGCAAAATGTTAAAAGCTTTTACGCAAGCAATCAGCATCAAACTTTCGGTAGGTACGATAGTTGGCATCGTAATGTGTTGGTTTGGTAGTTGAAAAGCGTTCAATTCAAACGTTTGTTTTAATAATGGAAACATGTTTAAGAATCTTCTTTCATGGTGTGGTGCTTTGATTCGAATAACTTTTGGCCTGGTTGATTTTATTGAGAAAAGTTTTTTTTCCAGACGGTTTTCTGTTTGAATCCAACTGTATTGGCAATTTTCAACCATTGTTGTTCTTACTAACGGCAAAACCACATGTTTCATTACATGGCAGATCATTAATAATGACGGGTAAAGATAAAATAATATTTACATATAATGCCAAACATAGTTTTTAGGTTTTATTCTATAGACAAATTCATAAGCTACCGATTGTATGATTTTTAGAAGTACTTTTTAGTATAAAACATTTCTTGTTTCTTTAGCGGGAAATATTCTACAAAGGTCATTGCAGGGGTTTCCTACCCAATTTCAGTACAAATACAATCACCTAATTGCTGTGTGTTACAATCCCGTAAAACGGTGGTCTAACACCGATGAAATTAAACTAAAAAATAGAGAAAATCTATTGTTTCATTTTCCAGAATTTATTAGTATTCATTAGTATTTAAAATCCCTAGTTACAACCATGAATTTACTTGCGTTTGTAATGAGAAAACAGCTAAGTTTATAACGTATGTTTTTTTAGAATATTGAGCTATGTTTCTCAAAATAGATAAATATTTGCACCAGAAGGAAGGACGAATTGAAATTGAAAATTGAATAGTAATAAGATTTTATCGTTCATAATACATGTAACGCAATGAGGTTTGAAGAGCTCGTGAGTCATGAGCGTGTAACAATGCGGATAACGAAATATGATTTTTATTCCGGTTTAAGTTTGATTATATAATCAAAATCACTAGAACAAAAAAAAACAGCGCAAAGGATACAAAACATCCAACAAATTGGAAACGCAAAGCCAACACACACACAAAAACACAGCCTTCTAAAGCTTTGCAACACCTTATCCCACAAGGAGCTAGTAGCGAGCGTCTTTTTTGAAAGCTGTACAAATGAACCCATCCATCTTTTATTCACATCGTCCACACAAACAAAAAAACAATGCCCGGAAATTGCCACCGATGGGTAAATAAAACACTGATTAGAAGCAGGCAAGCACAGTCAATTACAACTTAATTACGACCCCGGGGGGGGGAACGACGGCGCCGAAACAATAGTTGAGTTGTAGCTTTCCCGCTCCCATGCTCGCCCAAAAAAAAAAAAAAAACAAAAAAAATCCGGAAAACACATAGCCCCTGTTTTAAATTGGATGAGAACAAAAGTCACTCCTTGAGCCGTGCGTGTTTCCTTCGCTCTTTTAGTATGTGTTATTTAGTGCATTCTCTATGGCTATGCGATGTGGTGCAAGAGCCGACACACAGGACGGCTCAGTTCGGAGGAGGTTTGGGAAAAGAAAAAAACACTACAACAACGGGTCAGTTTACACGAAACGGTGTGGTGCACCGGACGGGAGGGATAATTTACGGTTTTTGTTTGTCTCGAGATTGGGGGTTTTTTTTTGCCCGGCACGTTTGCTCGAAACACCGCCCACGGTAAACAATGGTGGACAGTGGTGACCGCGATGGTAGAATTCCACCCTGTCCATGGGGTGTATGTAATGAAAAACCACGCTGCTGCTGATGCTGCTGCTGCTGCTCCGTGATCGAGAAAGCTGCAGGCTTGTACACACAAACAAACACACAAAGGCGATCCATTCTCCAATGCTTTCCTATTTCACAGATTGTTGCTTTGGAGCGAGGAGTGCATGGGTATGTGTTGCCGGTTCTTTCTTCCACCAAAAAGGGGATTTGTTTCGTGCCGTTGTAAATCTAATTCTTACAAAGCAAAACAATCATACCCCCACCCCTCCCCTGGCCCAGCGTTGGTTCCGGGGTTGCCTCTGGTTTGCTGGAGAGCAAAAAAAAACAAAAGCAATCCTTTTTCATCACCTTTTTCGGCTTTGGGAGTTGGCGAGAAAGGATCTGGTTACGGTAGCCGTATTCGTTGCGGCTGCTGGTTTTTGTTTGCCGTTGGGTACCGGTGATGTGTGTGTTTTTTTTTTCCTAAACCTCCAATCCTAACACCACCTGTACGTGTGGGTGAAAGCGATGGAGGAACGAAGGCCGAAGGTTTTATGCGGGTGCGAACGTAAAACTTAAGAGCTGCAAGTTGGCTGCCGTACGCATAAAACGATGAAAAGAAGGTGTATTGCTGAGTGTATTGCTTGGATGTGTTTGAGTGAGAGAGAAAGAGGAAGGGAGAGAGAAATAGAGTTTTTTCCCGTGTTAGTTCAAAACATAATAAGAGACAAAAGTGAGAAGAAAGAAGTGGGCTTGGAGCAGGGAACCGGTGAGGTGCTGGCAGATTTTAATTCACAACCGTACTGAATAATTTATCGACTGTGAAAATTTATTAACACGCCCGGCGAGAGTACACCACCAGCTTGGTATGGAACATGGCCGGTTGAACCGGGGCAGAGCCACCGGTTTGGCTGGAAAAGGGTGTCAGAATTCACTTTTTGCACTCTTTTAACACCCTTCAGAGCATGTCATTAACCGAAAGGACAAGGGATCCCGATTTTTTTTAAAGTCATTTCGGTAGCAGCGTTCTTTTCGAGAGTTTTGTGTGTTTTTTTTTTCAGGCAACTATCAACAATCGTTCCGTAAATTGTGTTTTGGACAAGAAAGAATAAACAAGAATCAGAACGTTTCTCACGTTGGTTTTGAGCTTTTAATTGGAAGGGCTTTGGTCGAAGCTCAAGAAATGGGACAACATACTAAATAAAAAGGAAATTAGATAAGGATAAGGATTTTTTATGAATCGTGTCGATTTTGCATGACGGCTCTTGGGGGCGAGAGCGAGCTGAATCAACTAGAAAAAGTTTATTCAAACGTTGAACTCGAGGTTGTTTTTTATCTTAAAATTTGTTTTAACGCTAGAAAATCTCTTCGGAACAATCTAGACATTAGGGTTTTTTATTCTACGTATGCACCTATGCTTGATGTCTTGCTGGAATTTGGCTGGCTTTTTAAGGGCTGAGGACGCTTTTAAGATCTCCGATTCAGCAATATGCAGAGAAAAACAAAAATCAAGCAATTTTATTTGTTTCTACGATGCAGCAAGTTTGGAAAAAATCGCCATTTAAAATAACAAATTCGTACTATTCAAGCAGTGCCACACCTTAATATGCTTCGACAACTTCGCTCCAAATTAGGATCGAATCAAAACAACTACGCACCAGAACAACAAACGATAAGCGAAAATTCCACTTCACACCCACACACATAAAAAAAAACAATTTCAACTCACTGGTTTTGGCAGGTGTTTTGACTTTCAGGACGGCGTAATGTTATAATAGGAATTAAGATCAACCACCGGCGGGCCATAAAGAAGTGTATAAGTAAAGTTGAAACGAATGCTTCAAACGCACCATTGAGGAAACAAACAAGGCCGTCAGCTCATCGGTCGGGGGAGGTATAACACATTAAAGCGGCATAACAGCATCCACAGGCTCACGCTCACGTGAAGCGAGTAACGATCACAAACACGTGCTGCTCGTATCAGGATGGATGGTGGTAGGTGGAACCCCCAAGAACATGCTCACGAACCGACTCGTTCGAACGGAAACGTACCTAGGTATGGCACAGTAAGCCAAGCCGTAATAGAAAACCAAAAACGTCTCCGGAAAATAAACCCCGGCAGAAGCAAATCGAACGACCGGGGCAAGATTTACAGCGTTCAGCTGGCGTTGGCCATTGGCGTTGACTATCGTCTTATCGTGGAAGCACCCGCCCAGGGCAGGCAAAGTAAACAAAGGCAGAGCCACCCGAGTCCGACCTTGGGCGACGGGCGTCCGATGGACAGTGGGCAAATAAAAATGGGATCCTTTTTCGAAAGAATGAAGCGTAAACACGGCGTGTAATCCCTGGACCGGGTGAAGCAGACCGGGGGTGGGGATTGTGTCGATTTACGACGCAATTTATGCTCGTCCACAATGTGCGTTCACGTGTCGATGGTGATAAGCAATGGTTTATGTGCGGGCGGGAAGCAGAATTCGACCAAAACTCGAATGCAATCAAAACCGTTGGGAGTTATTTACGGGAACGGGAGCTATTAGAATGAACAATATTTGAAGGGTTTATTGAGTTGGTTTGTTTCATGCTGTAGGTCACATGCATTATGTAAGACTAAGGTGACAAACGGCACAGGTAAATGACGCAAATTAGAACATCAACCTAAGATACCTACGATTTTTGCGACGAAATTATTCGACAAATATTTATCGTTTTATGTGGCAAGAACTTGAGGCTTAACTATCGCAACCCAATACAGGGATTTACGAACCATCCGATGTGTTGAATATTTCAAGAGATTTGCGTTTTTCGTTCACCATAATACTATATTCATAAACGGAGAAGGAAATTAAGAAAGGAAGTTTAATTCAATAAAATGTTGAGCACTCAAAATTTGCAGTTTGAAGGTTCATATTAAAACACACAAAATTCAAATTATGAGTTTAAAAAGCCCAGTTTGCCTAGTTGCCGTAATTTGTTCAATGTTGCAATTCCTATGAAATATTTCGAAAATGAAATATTTCGCCAAAAATGATACCGTATGAAACGAGATTTACTTTATTCATCGCAGTAAACATTGCTTTAAAAAAAGCTCAATATTTCATCACCTTTTTTAGTACCAGATAGTGAGCTCACTTGTGGCGCATGAAAAACCATCCGTAATTTATTGATTTCATTCATTTGAATCCTAAATGAGATATTAACTTCACTTTCAGGAAAAAAAACTTTGCAAAAAAAACGCTACGAAATAAAGTTTCGTGATTATTATTTTCATACTCGCAGGGTGAGAGAATGAGTGTCATACAACGTTAACAACAATTATACACAAACCATATCAGAAATTCAACCTGGTTATGAAGTCGGTCCACCGAATTCCACACACTCGCACACGAACATTATACACCTTTGGCCTATAAAAAGGCCCGGAAAAGCGTACACAGCACAATCCATTACACCGAGCACGGACCGCTCAATTGAAAAATTAAAAAAAGAGAATCATTTTATTCAATCGACTTCGTTAGCAAATAATGAACGTCCATTATAAATGAGCAAATGTCGCGAAACGTGACACGATGGAGAGGAGAGGAGAAAACCGAAACGAAAACGCCAGGAAACCCACGCCATTTGGTGCGGATTAATCTGATCGATGTAAATTTGTCAAACCGACGACAGTCGGGCCGCTCTCGAACGCGGGATCCGGCAATCGCTGGGCACACAGGTGCCGGTTTCCCTTGCGGGTCATCGATCTAGTTCTCAGTGCATTCGACTAAGCCAGAGACACCCCTCCGCCCCTCCATTGCCTACAAAAACGGACGCGAAAAACGGGCCACAGTCTCCACCTCCGGCGTTTCGTCGGAATGTGTCCGCGCGAATGAAGCATCCCATTAATACTGCATTCAGTCCAATTTGCAATAACTGTCGAAAGGCTAAGGGAGCCGAAGGAACGAACGGTGGGTGCATTTTTGCATTTCCGGTTCTTTCCCGCACACTCCGCTTCCGCTCCTCCGAAAGGGTCTTAACGCTTCGTCGAGCTGTCAGTCGCTGTCGAGCAAGGGGAACCGGTTTCACTCTTTTTTCCACCGTCGGAACGAGGATCAGATGCGGTACCCGGAATTCGTTTCAGTATTTCGGGGTTTTTGTCATCGTTCTTACCATCTCATTTGATTGCGGAATCGGAATGGTGCACTTACAGTGCTGTTGCACTGGATGAAAAATGTTTCCTTCCTTCGCCCGGCTCCACTGTGCTGGCACGATTCGATTTTTTTTTCTCTTGGGGCTTCTCTGGTTTGTTCAATGGTTGGGTGAGCTTTTGAAGTTTCCCATTCCCTGTGCGTTGAATAACTCTTTTTGCGGTCGGTGGGACGATGGACGAACGGAAATGGATGAATGCCGATTGGCTTCAATCGCGCTCGGTGCGAGGCAACCATCGAAGCCACTAATTGGTTCTTGACTGGAGAAGAATGGTGAGTTACTTTGACGCAACGACAAAAGCTTACATAACCCAGTTACGACGGCATTGCGATTTGTGTTTTTATTATGTATATAGTTTCAATGAACAATTGCGCTGAAATGCTAATGCGTGGGTTAAATAGCTCCAGAAAGCTGTAGAATTTTGTAACTAATGGTTTCGTGGTTTAGTTAAGAGCGGTGGTGCCAAACGATAAGTGTTCAGTTCAGCGTGTATCTGATAATAAAATATTCATAATAAAATAATGCAAGAGTTGAAAGCGTTTCAAGAAAACATTAATTAGTTTTTCCCTAACAATTAAAATTAGTCGTTATTAATGTGATGGACATTACATTGAAAAATATATCGATTGCAAAACATGCATTTTTCTGGTAACTACTTTATTGGATTTATTGATGCCAACGAAGTGAACGTAATAAATAAAAAGTTGGTCTATAAATCTGTCTGAATATTGACTTCTGTCAGTTGCCCTGAAACCTTCCAAAAATGAAATATATCATAAAAAAATTCAATTAAAATGCCTTCGATAGACACATATTTGTTTAAAAGTAATTGGTGGGAAATGCATTAATTGCACCATTATTACATATGAAACAAAAAATATGTCCTGTTTGCTTACTTACCTGTCCGTAACTGGTTCTGCGATGGTCCATTTGGAAGTCTCTTTAAAAATGCCAGTTCGACAGTTTCGGACGTCTGGGCGCAGTTTCCCGTGCAAACGGGGCACAGGTCAGGCAAACCAAAACGGGCGTAAGTTAAATAATCCCTGCTTTTTTCATTTATTTCATCAAAACCGACATCCTTCCACCTCGGCTTCGGATCGATCCCCGGTGTCGGGGGTGCGCTGGGGAGGGGGGGGGGGAACGGGAAGAATGGAGGAAGTGGAGATTCACTGCGTTCCACACACCACCGTTAGGCTATTCAACAATTAGGTCTATGAAACTCTCCCACACACCCTGCGTCACACGTTCAGTTTTACGCACCACACATGATCTCCCCCTCGATGGACCGGCTAGTTGGCTGTTTGGCTCG